>PVKY010007027.1:0-15349 GCA_004027775.1 Bradypus variegatus | reverse complement strand
AAATGGATGTACCAGTTCCCTTTGTCTTTTACTTTTTTTTTTTTTTTTTTTTACAGTGATAGAATTTGAGATTGTCAATGACAAGGAGACTCTGGGCTGTTTCGAAGGAAGCTGCTCGACTTCTGTCTTGTTGCAGCAAAATTCTCAGCCATTGTCTGCCACAGGGAATAGATTCAAGCCGATTTTTATGAACCTAAACATCAAGCTTTCTACACAATTGTAGAAACCTCCAGGAAATTTTTCCTACATGCAGAATGAGAAGGTGGACTTGGCAGCTCTCAAACTTCTTCTGTACTCACAGAAGTGCTAACATATGACAAACGTCCCACAGGGTGCAGGCATCCCTTCTGGAGCCTCTGGAAGCAGACAGCGTGTCTTGGTGAAAATAAGGAGAAGGTGTGAGGGGGTTAGGGGAGTATGCCTTGGAGCAGCCAACCTAAGAGAACACTGTTTGCCCGGAAGCCTGATGCCAACTCTTTGCTGATCGGGAGAAAATTCTGGAGTTCAAATGAGAGGTAATTTCCCCAAATACATAGAAGAAGCAACAACCCATTACATGAATTTTTTGCTGGCACATGTAACATATAGGTTCTCACTTTCCACCGGAAGCAACTTCTACAAAAAGCTTGAAGCAGTAAATGCTTTAAGAATGACGTCATCAGCTGGAGAAACAGATCAAAACTCCGTTATACCCAGCAACAAGTGGGATCCTCAGACACTGACTGACACTACAGAGAACTACTGGGGACCAGCTGCACCCCCTGTGCGTGCCAGGCTTCGGTGGGGGTTCTGCTCTCCTGGGCATGTGCGGTCTGAGTCCTGCGGATTTGCTCCATTGTTAAATGAAAAAACTCTCTTGTTAGTTCATTTGACGTACTTAGCATATGCAAGCGGGACGTTCAATGAAATGCATGAGCCCTTTAACAAGAGATGTGATAGTTTGGAGCTTCATGTACTTCGGGAAAAACATGTTCTTACCCTTAATCCACTCCTGTGGGTGTGCACTCCTGTGAACAGGACCTTTTGAGGCGGTGACTTCCATCAGGTGTGGGCCAGCTGACTCAGAATGGGTCTTAATTCTATCGCGGAAGGCCTGGTAGGGAAGGCCACGGGGAGAGAAGCCGGGGAAGCAGCCCGGAGCCAAAGTCAACAGGACCCAGAAGAGACGCAGCAGCGGCCGCTGTGTGCCTCTCCACGTGATGGAAAAGCCAGGACCAGCGGTCGCCGGCAGCCCCAGAACGCCGCCGTCTTCTGGGAGAAAGCATCGCCTCCATGATGCCTCAGTCTTGCACATCTCCTAGCCTCAACACCGTGAGCCGATAAATTCCCTTGTTAAAGCCAACCCAGGAAATGAAAACAGAGCCGTATCTCGCTCTCTTCTGGATGGCGGATGCCTGGAAACCAGAGCTGAGCACATGGCACACCCCTGCCCGGGGCGGCCTGGGAGGCCCTGGCACAGCAGAGCGCGTTGAACATGGCAAAGGGCGCGGTGCAGAGCCAGCTCCCTAGCGCCCAGCAAGCCGCCTGCTCCCCTTACATCCTAATTAGTCAGTGCCCTTAGTATTCTAATGGCTCATAGTTTGTCCCCAAGAAAATCCCAACAAACTCTGTGGCTCCCTTGCAATTGCTGGCCTGCCTGAAATTGTTTATAAGTTTATATTAATGGTCACAAAGAAATGGCAACTGTGGGTCTTGAGGTAAATACCAAGAAAACAAATGCCTCAATAGTACCCCTGGAGCAGCCCTGGATCCCAGGGACGTTATTGCCAAACGGCTTTATTAACAAGTAAATCCACATTATTTCCCCTGAGAGCAGGAATTATAATAATAGCTAAGTCTATGCAAAGAAAATAAAAGTTTACAACATTGCATGAATCATGAAATGCTTCACCCAACGGGAGCGAACGGCATATCTGCCAGGAATTTCCCAGCAGCCCCGGGGCCTCCTGAGCAGGTGGTGGGTGTAGGCACCCAGTCCTGGGGCTGGCACCTCCACATGGACATTTCGAACCAGTTAATAGAATACACAGGTGCAGCCACAATTTCACACCCTTCTCATTCCCTATATCATCATCTGGGAAATTGCGTTCTAAAGCATTGGTGCATGTGTCCACTTCACTTGGCCACATCCAATTCATGGAAAGATGGGTCCTGGGGAAAATGTAGGTCTGTGTGATAAAAATAGACAACATACCCACCCAGTGGCAGTTATTATTCTAGCTTTATAGATGAGCCTTAGCGATCAAATAAACTTTCTTGGCCAACGCAGGGGGCCCTGGGGTTTGAACTCTTCACTCTGACTGTTCTGTACACAGCAGCTTCTCCCCAGGGGTGGCCAGTTGGACCCATCGTGTGCTGAGCATCAGGGGCTGCTGTGTTCAGCCCTCCATGAGCGTTGCCACCACACTCCTGCGTGCTCAGGATGACGGTGGCCCATCCTCTGGCTGCGGAGACCCACAGAGAGCACTGCTGGGTGGATGGCCCATGGGGCCAGCTTCTTCCAGGTGTGGAAACCTCCGGGTGGACTTCTCACTGCAGCAGAGACAGTACCCCAGGCAGCCTGGGATGTGCCCCCGATCTTCAGACGGGAGGAGCTGGAAACACCCTTCCGAGAGCTCCTTCTTTCTTCCTGGTGATGGCTTTGGTGTGGTGCTGCCCTGCAGGCCTGGGTCCGGGCGACCGACAGCTTCTTCCTGTGACCTTGGCAGATCAAAGGTGACCTGCTCCTCTTGTTGCTTTGCCAGCTCAGGCTGTGGAACAGGCACCAGCATCGTGTTGAACTTTCCATGGAAAATCGATGGCAAAAAAAAAGATCATAATAATAATCACAGCTTTCCAACCACATGGCTTCAATCTTTCACTGGCAATTTAAATTGTAAAATGTTTCTATTATAAATGTCAGCCATGGGTTCTGCAGGGATTGCTTGAGAGTCGCCCCATAACAATTCCATTCCTTGAAAAATCAGTCAAACTTAAGATAATTACAAGAGAGTTGAAAATAGAAGGGTAAAGATTTTTTCTAACATTTTTATTTTTCATTCAAGCTTGATGACAATTTTTTGTTTACTTGGTTCAGGTAAAATTCCAGTTGCATTGTGAGCTTTTTAGAAGAATCAAAAATTGATTTTCTCCTTGTATAGCATGGAGCACACAAATTCCTATAATCTTGATGTAATCTTTGAGATATCTATAAAGAAGGGCATGATTGCAAATAAAATTATCAGGACCTTGGAAGCCAATGTTTCCAACCCCTTGACCAATTGTCTTGAGCCATCTTACTGGCCTGGAAGACAAGAAGAGTTAACTTACGCTCACACATTCCCTTGTACGAGGGGTCAGGAAGGGTGTGGGCGTGGAGTGGAGAGAGGAAACCCCTTATTCCACCTTCCCTGTTGTAGCTACAGCCAATTCCAGATACAAGGGAAGGCGGCCCCAGTGCTGTCAGATCTTAATTTTCCAAGAAAAGCCAGAAATCCAGATTTTGATATGAAATCTTCCAGTTGGAAAAACTGGCAGGTAATTTAAACAGACAAGTGGAAATTTCCATGAGAACCAATCAAAAGAGACCAGCAACCTGCACACCGCCATCAGACTGCAGCTCGTGACCTTGCCTTCCTTCCCGTGTTCCCACTCGATCCAAACGTTTCCCCAAACCTCACCCCTGACAGGTTGGTTGCTCTGCTCTGGACATGCAGCTTTTACACTCCTATATTTTACCTTGTTTTTATTCACACGTCTAGTTACACAGTTGATGGCTTTGGCTCCCGATTTGGTGCTGTCCAAGTTATTATTATTGGCAGCCTGGTGGAGAGTTTACTTTGGTCCTGCTCCAACTATTATTCTACTTACTTTTTCATCTTTCTTGCTATATTTTATGGATACCCAAAGACATATGGGAAGCTTTAAATGCGTTGTGCACCAGGCAATTTATTTACCGGAGTGATGGCTTGGTGCACTTTGAAACAATTGCATTTAAAATGAATTGTTCTTTTAGTTACTTGTCTGGTCTGCAGTTTTCACTTGATGTTAATATTACTTGACTTACTGTTCAATCAATAATTCCAGTTCATGGAATAACTGGTTTCCCTGAACTCTCCCACAGACATCCTTAATTTCCCTGCTTTAATTCCCAGAGCCATTCATACTGACTCCCCACTCCAGGGAGGTTGCAGCCTTATGGCTTTTGGCTGCTGGCTGAGGGTATCCCATCAAATGCTCAAGATAATTCAAGTTTGTGTTTGGCAATAGGTCTCTGGCTTTACTCCTTTTGTCTTTTGCTTTTAATCCTCCAATGAAATCTATTTGATTTATGCCCTCCAATGTAATCTGATTTTAAATTCACATGGTTGTCATTTTTTTCCTCAAATTTCATCAAGCCACATATGTATCTAAATATATGATAAATATCAGTGCTGCTTGGAATATGGAGAAATGTAGAAAAGCACACCCTATCCGTTTTCCACCAAGATACATGCTGGAACGAGAAACACAGGATGCCAGTGGCGACTGCCTCTCCTAGCAATTTGTTTTTGCAAGTAAAAGACGTATTTTAAAATTGGATATTAACAGTGGCACGTTGGAAAATGACAAGAGCAATGCTTGCACATAGTGTTGTTAGGTTTTCCTGATCCCAGTGAAAAGTTGGCTCAGTGAAAAGCGATGATTTTATTAATACATACAGGACTCCCAACCTCTCCCTGCTTCGAGCCTTTTTAATGAGGTCAATGCTGAACACACGGGGCTTTGAGAAAAGTTGAATAGATGACAGGTCACTTTCGTTAAATCCTGACTGGTTAAATAGTTTTCTCCTTTTTTTCCCCCTTAAATGCAGCAACCTAAATAACCAGAGCACTCGGACGCCATGCGGTCTCGTTAAAATAGCTCTCTGCTCTTGAATTAAGTCATAAAAATTAGTCTTAAACCATGTTACCTCCTGATAACACACAAATGCCCAGACCCTGATGTGTCTACAACGTTCCTGATCCTCGTCATGCACAAGGTTATGGTGCTTATTAGTGTCACCATTTCAGAGCCACTGAGAGATTTAATTGGATGGAATGAGTGATTTTTAAATACTTCAAGTTGTGGATGACGCGGACTTCACAAATAAATTCAGCCTCCCACGCAAATACGCTGGCCTCAGCGGGTCAGAAGACAGAATGCCCCTCACCGTTAAGATGAAGACAAGGTTAAAGCACACCTTGTTGTAAAGGGTGAGCAAGAGAACGTCTGGACTTCCCATATGATTCTTTGGCTATTTAGTTTCCAAGTCTTAATTGGAGTATTTTCTTCAGCTGAGAGAGGAGGGAAAAACTAGCTTGTGGGAAATGCAACTTGAATATTCCTTCTTCTAGATTTCTAATAGGGTATTTCAAAGCAAAGAGCTGTTATATCCTGTTCACAAATTCAGTGAGGTGAAGAAATAACATGTCATGATGTAGCGTCTTCCGTAAAGCTGCAGCCATGCATCCCTGGCAGAGGCCAGAAGGACACGCAGGCGGGACGAGGTCTGGCTCCGCCCCAGCCCCGCGGCTCTGGTCCAGCTGCAGGGACGTTCAGGTCATGGGTAGAACCATGTTGCCCACAGGCTGTGCAAGGCCCTGACCCCAGAACCTCCATGGCTGACCTGATTGGGAAAGGGGCCCTTTGCGGATAGACTCAATCTATAATGAGTCCAAGCTGGAGTAGGGAGGACCCTAGTACCTCATAAGAGGGTGATATGGACACACAGACAGACGCACAGACGAGAAGATCGTGACAACGGAGGCAGAGTTTGCAGAGACGATGCAGCTGCCGCCGAGGACAGCCAAGGACCGTGGTGGACGCCAGGCCCTGGAGGAGGCAAGGAAGGACCTGCCCCACAGGTGGCCGGAGGAGAAAGACCTGCCCACACCCTGATTCCGGACGCTGAACCCCAGAACTGTGGGAGAACGCATTTCTGTTGTCTGAAGCGCTGCGTTTGTGGTTCTTTGTTGCAGCGGCCTCAGGAATCTGAGCCCCTGGTTTCTGGATCCATTTAAAGGAGCAGGGTGCCAGGCTTGCCTGCCCTCTGGGTGGCTGCGAGCAGCTGAGACTGAGCATGAAAAGGCCACAGAACTCTAGGCCAGGCCATTTCCTCAAGGCAGCAGTTATCACCTGGGTAACCAGCCCCAGACAAGGCTGGATCACAGCTTTTCTGCTGTTATGGGGCTTGCAGAAGGATGTAGGGCTCAAAGCAAAGGGCCCCAGATTCGTGGGCTCATCCTGCAGAGAATTTCCACCTTCCCCACCCTCCAAGGACAAATGGTGGAAGCTGCAGGCCTTGCTGCCAGAGCTGCAGCCTGTGACTGAGCGGTGAGGTCCGACGAGCTTCCGGCAAGGGGAAAGGAGAGACGCCGGCAGTGACGTGCGGGGAGAGGCCCGGTGAGGCACCAGTTCATACCACCTGGGTCACGTGGCTGGGAAGGGCTCACCTGGCCCCGGCTCCAGGCCAGGAAATGAAAGCCGACCATTCAGCCAGTCCTCGCCTGGGCTGAGGCACTGCCAGCCCGCCCTGGGCAGCCCAGGGCAATATCGTGATACCTGGTGCGTCCACAGACACCACCATTTTATTTCACCTCCCTGCCTCCCTGGGTACACATTTCTCTGGGTGCCTGGGAGAATTTGGGGTCCTATGGCCTTCTCAGAGACACGGGCGTTTCTGAAGCAGAAGAAAACCAAAACTATAGTGCAAATCGAGGATGCAGAAAATAGCTCACCGCCACCTTTTTTCTTAATTATTTGCAAAAATAGTTTTTAATTTCACATGGAACTCTATGTCACTTTCTACATAAGTAAAAGCTATTTAAAATGAAAGGTAATGCAGAGTCCCCTTGACCTTCACCCAAGCCCCCTTCTGGTACCCATGTCAATGGTTTTGTGCACGTCTCTCCGGACTTCTTGTCTACTTTCACCTGCAGATATGCACGTATAGAAATAGATGATTTTGTTTTTTCATAAACATGATCTCACAGTGCCATACTATGCTGCAAGGTTTTTTTTTTTTGCAATGCATTTTGGAAATCGTTCCATATGAGTACATATATGAGCACTTACTCTGTAAAATTTATGTGCTATTTCATAGACTAGACCATGGGGCTTGGCAAAGAACAAGCCTGCAGCCAAATCTGGCTTGGGGGCCTATTCTTGCACAGCCCCCAAGCTGAGGGTGGGTTTTACATTTTTAAAGGGTTGGAAAAAGAAAAAAGACAAAAACAAAGAAGACTACACAAGGGAGACAGAGTGGCTCAAAAAGCCATATTTACTACCTGGTCCTTCCCAGAGAAAGTTGGCTGACTCCCACTGCACAGGTACCAGAATTTACCTAACAAATCCCTGCCTAGTGGTAAACATTTGCGCTGTTTCTGTATTTTTTAATCTAAGTTTTAAGTTTTTGCTAATTCCATAAATGTTTCAACGAAGCCCTTCTCCCCGGAATGCAAGCACACATCGCCCTAAAACGGGCACGGAGAAGCAGAGGGCTTCGTGGAAGGCGAGGCACATCTTCACTTTTCAGTGGGCCCCCAAGAGCCAATGCCACCTCCATCCTTTATGTGGCAGACTTGGTCAGACCTCGCGATGGAAAAGTCCTGGAGAAAGCACGGGGTCCGTCCAGCTCTGGGAGAGGGTGACAGTGGCGAGCCTCTTGTATTTTCAATACGCAGCCGCGGCTGACGTGCTCTGCGCAGCTCGCATCTCTCCTGAAGATAACTGCCTCTAATTATCTTCCTTGACAACGTCCATGAAACAAACACTGGAGTAGAGCCCGAACCGGCTTTCCCCACGCTCCGACCCCAGGCAGAAAGAGGGAATGTGGGAGAGTGTAGACACTGTGATGGCCCCAAGGAGACAAAGCCTCTGGGCCGCACAGCCGGATGCCAGCTATTTGGTGGCCGGAACCTCCCCGGGGTGGGGGGCAGGGCTGTAGGAAACTGGGGGAGGGGCAGGGCCGGCAGTGATTAGGGATAGTGGCAGCCCTTTGACCTGTGGGATGGTGTCGCACACATCAGTGCAGCTTGTGGGGGAGCAGTGACCGTGACAGCTTCCGTAGCCTTAGAAGCAATGATGGCCAATGGCAAACCATGATCTAAGGTGACCCGCAGGCAAGGGCAGGGCTCCCAGTCGGAAGACAAGGCCCCTCTATGAAGACAGTGTCATTGAGCTCCCAGAGGGCTCTGGTGGGTTAGTGCCCCCATTTCCAGGGCACCCCCGTGCTAACTAGGCTGTGTACATATCCACTTTTGAGTTTGAAGATGTTTTGGCTAATGGGGAAATCAGTTTCTATTATTAAGAGAAATAATAATAATCATAATAACAACCATAGCAATAGCCAGCCCTGATCTGCTTTTTCTTCCAGCCAAGCTGCAGGGAAGCAGAGGGAGGGGAGCTCAGCAGAGCACACATACCTTGGGGGAGGGGGGTGGGAGGGCTCCCAAGCCTCCCTGTCTGTTTCTCTTTACTTTGCAAATTCAACACATTTTTCAACAATGCGGTCTTGTCCTCCTGGGCCCACAGCTGCAAGAGCTGCGCTTAGGCTCCTGGGACCTGCTTGGAGGGTAGACCCAGCCAGCAGGGCCTCCAGGGAGCCCAGGAGCGCACCTGCCCGCCTGACTCAGGAGAACACACCTGCCCGGGCCCCATTGCCTCAGGAGGGCCCACTCTCTCCTTCCTGGGAAGTTCCAGCGGCCTCGGCTCCGGCCGCAGCACAGCATGCGCTGTTTGTGCAGGTTTTCAGGTCAGCACCCTGCCCACCAGGGTGAGGGGTGCTGGGTGCCCCAAGGCCCTGCCTTTCCCAGACAAGCTGATCCGTCCAGAAAACAGCGTCTGGCTCAGGAGCGTCAGTGACAAAATTCATGCGGCCAGACTTAGACGCAGGGCCGGCCGGGTGCGGGCTTGTGTGATTGAATCGGAAACACAGAGAGGATGTGCCAGTTCTCGGGGCCGCGGCTAGGCCCGGGCTGAGGGCAGCCTCTGGAGGGGCAGGGGCACGAGAGGCCCATGGGAGCTGCCTGGGGCTGGAACCACCTGTGCCGCGTCCCTGGGGGCCCGGCCGCAGCTGCGCTGCCTCAGCGACCCCAGGCTCCTCGTGTGACGTCTGCACAGTCTTTCTATTAAAACCCGGTGCCTCAGCTTCAGCAGGGCCTCCGGAGCTTGCAGCCCAAAAGCTAACCTAAAACACGCTAGATTTTAGCGGCTGATGTTTTTACCTTTACTGAGTTCTTACGGGGCATCGAGTGTGGTGCTACATGAATGGGCTCGTTTACTATTCACAATCCCCTGCTTCTTTCCTCCACTCTTCACTCTTCCAAGTACCTGGTGGTACTGGGGAGACCGTGGTGAGCAAAGGCACAGCCTACTGTGCAGATATGGTGGCGGTGGATGGGCATAAACACACAATCAACACGGTGCTCCTGGGAGGCAGGAGTGAGCATGGTAAAAGCAGACAAAGGGAAGGGGTGCTGAGAAAGGATGGGGGGCTGAGGAAAGATGGGAGTCTGATAAAGGCTGGGGGATCTGAGGAAAGGTGGGGAGGCTTGAATGCAGAGGAGGCATTTGCCAGCTGGGGATGTGGTGATGTCGGGGACTAGTTAGTGGTGATGGTTGCACCATTTTGGGGGTGAAATTAAAGCCACTAAATTACTCACATTGCCATGTTGGGCAGAGGTGGGTCACCCTCACAAGGAAGGAGGAGCCATTTGAAGGTTTCAGGCAGGAGAGGCCAGGCCTGCTTCACATTTGACAGAGCTCTGAGATTGGAACCATTTCCCCAGTGTGCCCAAGAGGAAGCTCTGATTCCAGAAGCCGCCCACACAGGGTAGTGGAGGCTGGGAGCTGCACACCCGGAAGCGGGGGGCCACTCCAAGATGCCCGGGCACAGGTTTCTGGGTTTCCCACACAGACATACCCATGCAGCAGTGCCACTGGGCCCTGAGTTTCTCACACTGGACTCTCCCATGTGCTTCTAGTTCTTCTCCCCACTCCCTGCTTTCTCTCCCATTCAGAAAAGAAAATCGGCACTCAAGAGGTTGTGTATCCTTCTGCTGTGGGCAGCCCCCAGCACTGTCCGTAGCCACGGCCACGCACCTGGCACTATCCAGACCTGTTACAGGCACACAGAGGGAAGGGTGTGCTGGCCTGGGAACTAGGAGAGAGGTGGTCTTCAGCCAGCCACCCCAGGCCCACCTGTCTCCCTGGGCTATTGTCCACCAGGCCCTTGATGAGTGCAAGTGACAGAAACCTGACCCCAACAGCATCTGCAAAGTAGCGACTCCGCCGGTGAACGTACGGCTGGCCCTGGACTCGCCTTCTCTCACATTTTCCACTGATTGGCTTCGTGCCCGCTGAGCCAGCAGCCCCGAGCCCTGGGGTCTTCTCCTTCCCGATCTTTCCAGCAAACCTCTGACAATTAGAACCCTGTTGTGGCTGCCGGGGGATCCCTAATAGGTCATATCTGGAGCTGAGCATGAGAGGAGGAAGTATGTGTGAGCATGTGTGTGGGTGTGGACGTGTGTGTGAGCACGTGTGAACTGGTCAGCACGTGTGGACATGTCTGAGTGTGTATGAGTCCGTGCACATGTGTGAGCTTATGTGGGCACACATGTATGAGTGTGTTAACATGTGCGCATGCATAAATGCATATGTGAACAGGTGGGTATGTGTGTGAATGTGTGTGCATGCACACGTGCAGGGCAGGGTGCGCAGTGAACCCACCTGAGCCCTTTAGCCTAAAAGGGGGGAAGGGGGCTCCCCAAGGAGCCCCGTGTAGTGTTGGCACAAGCAGGCGCAGGGAGAAGGGACCCCGAGCGTAGCGCAGGAAGGGGCCCACTACGAGGCACGCAACCATGGGGCCTGCGGGGACTTCTCACCCCCAGGCTGTACCCCCCTTTCTCCCACCGTCATGGTGATGAAGGAGGTGACACCACAGGAAACCACGATGGTGGCCCCACAGGCCCCGAGCAGAGCTGAGCCTGCTGTGTGGCCTCCTCTCCCCTACCTGCTGACCCACGGCTTGAGAACGTCTCACATTAAAATTCAGAATATTTGAAGACGCTGAGGACATAGGTCTGGCCAAAGTGCAGGCTTTAATTAGGATCCCTTTCTGTTAATCACGGCAATCACCGTCCGCGTGGTGATTCATGGGCGATCCAAGGCCTCACCCTCGCGCGTGATGAGACCCGCTCTGGCGGCGCCGAAGGCCTCGGCGGGCAGCGAGGCCCCTTCTTCATTTTAATTACAGAGGAAATAATATTTATGAAGGAGACAGCTTTGTCTCCCTCCCTCTCAACAGACACGGTGGCTCTCGCGTTTGGATGAGAGGCTCCGCCAGAAGCCAGGTCTCCACTCAGAACTCGGTTTTCGCTGCGAGACGAGTGACGCGTGTGCTAAAGCACTTCTGTGTTAACGCATCAGAGGAAGGCGCCGGGAAAACGCACAGCGTGACTCACCGCAGCCTCCTCGCCGGGTCCCGCGTTGGTGACCCCGTGTGGTCCCCGGGCCCCGGGACCTGCTGGAGGGAACTGTGGGGCCAGATCCCCTTCCCTAGCCTCCTGCTCCCAAATGCAGCCCCTGACCGTTTTGCAAATAAGCTGAGCTGGTCGTTCGCAGAAACCCACCATTAACGTGGACATTTTCTTTCATCGCAGGGCACGCTGGAGCTCCCCAAAGCCCTTGGTAATGTGGGGTGTGAGTTGCTCAGGCCAAGTCTGCTTCTCCGTGGGCTTCAGGACTTCTGGGTAGAGGATGTGGTGATAAAACGATATGTGGCTGCCACGGCCCGTGGGCCTCCACCTGGGGAAACGACCACCACCTGTGGGTGAAGCTGGGGGATGAGACCCCCGAGCAGCTCCTTGAGGGGGAGTGTGTCCCTCCATGAGTGCACAGGACTCCAGGGACGTCACAATGATGAAGGGAGATTGCAGCGGGGCACATTTAGGTGGATGGTGAACTCCGCTTTTATTGGAAGTCCCGAGAGAAGGCTCACGTGGTTTCCAACCGTCACATTACTTCCAAGTTGACCTCAACTCGAATTCGGCCCACAGGGAAAT
Organism: Bradypus variegatus; assembly: GCA_004027775.1. Classification (NCBI taxonomy): domain Eukaryota; kingdom Metazoa; phylum Chordata; class Mammalia; order Pilosa; family Bradypodidae; genus Bradypus; species Bradypus variegatus. The sequence goes on along the minus strand of PVKY010007027.1, from coordinate 3,287 downwards.
GTCATTGGGAGCCATTGGCTAAAACAGGTTGGTTACCATCAGCCAGAGCAATGCAAGAAAGGTTCACATCTTATTTTAGATACTTTCATGCTGGTTTTTCTAATTACAAAAAGCCATATTATTTCATAATAAAAAGTAAACACAGGTTAATATAGCTCATAATTAGCATATAATAAGAATTTATAGGGAAATGGTTCTCCCCAAAATGCACAGAAACAGCATGTGCTCTGAAGCACAGTATGTTTCCCTAGTAATTATATTGTATGAGGTTTGTCTAATAAATTGAGTTTTCTTCATAAAGATTACAAAGACATTTTTCAAGCCACATCCTGCCCATATGAGCACAGATCCTAAGGTAGCTGAGTCCTAATTAATGACAATTTCCTCCAATTAAAGTTATTGTCAGTCAACCAACCGGTCATGTTTGAGGGCTGTGCCCTGGCACTGGGCACTTGCAGAAAGAACAAAGGGAGGTGGGGGGAGCTTTTTGCTGAATACACAGCGTGGTGTAGGTAAAATGCTTCAAGAGCACAAACATTTATTTTCCGTTAGGCTTATAATATCCCGTCCTACATCTATGCCAAACACACACACACATTTTTGTCTTTTGATTCATAATTCATGTGCTTTGTGCATCAGACCTGCTTATGATCACAATTGTTAACGTTTTCTCTTTGTAAGATAGAATTTGAGGGAAGTCAATATTTTTATGTTGACAGCAAATGCTTGCTGGACATAATTTGTATATTACTTTCTTTAGAAACCAAAAAGAAAGCCAGACCCTGAAACAAAGTTTTAGGGTATGAAGATACTGACCAAACTCCACATCCAGGACCTATTGATCTCAGGATTTTAAAGAAATATTAGACATTTTTGTAGCAGCAGGATATCACCAGAGAAGTCCTCCAGATAAATTAGAAACAATGGAATTTTGCTTTTGACCGATTACACAGAAAATGTAAATACGTTCCGATGAATCTTACTCAACAACTGAAAAATGCCAAGGCCAGTTTATTGTGCTTATTCCAGCCCAATAAAACCTGCCCAGCAGTCTTGAAGAATGCTGGAAATTTCATCCTTTTTCTCTGGCAGAGAGGTGGAGCAGGCGCTGGTACTTTTCCATCTGAGTGCAAAAGGAGCGTGGAGATTTCTCAGCTGAACGGCCTGGCTGGGTGGAAGATTTCCGGGCTGGTGCCGGTTATAACACGTTGGATGCCCCACTGGAGTTCAACAGTAATCAGTAATCATCTGCTGCTTGCTCAGGGCCAGGAATTTAGTTATTATAATAACATCTCTACTGGCACCCAGGTTTTCCCCGTCACTAAACTGGTGTTCGTGTGAAGCCCAGACCCCTGTCTTGCTTACGGATCAGAATTCTGGAGCCTTCCCCGGCAGCGGTGTCTGCTCGATCAGAGAATTATCATGAAATCGGCTGGAGCAAGCCAACTAGAACTGATGAATATTGCACAAGAGTAAAGATTTTGAAAAACAATCCGGGGACAGTGTGCCTCATTTCACCAGGTAAGGTCACGCAGGCCATCTTGCGGGAAAGGGACTTCGGGGACGGAGCCACACACACAAGCGAGAGGGAGACAGGGGCCCTGCCCCTGGGCTTTCCCAGAAGTGGCTGGCAGGAAAAACAAGAAAAAGCTGCCTGAAAGACTTCCAACCTGGGAAATGAAATAGCCCCACAAAGTAGAATCATTTGTTTCTTTCATCAAGCAAAGGTGAGCTGAGTGCCCAGACGTGCCAGGCATGCTTACATATATATTTTTAAAAAATTGTTATGTCCTTGATCCTGCTTCTTAGCTTCACACGTGGACTCTACACACCTGGGAGGGAAGGGACGTGCCTGTGGTGATGTAACTATTTGTGGCAGAGACACAGTTTGGCCCTCGTCTGTGGGGACTCAGCTCCATCGTGGTTGCTGCCCCCTTGTTAGAACTACAAGCCACCGCGGAGGCTGCCCAAGCCAGTGGGAAGGTGGCAATTTGGGAGAAGTTGTGTGAAGAGAAGTATCTTTAAAGCCCGGAGGTGGTGACCGTGACAGTCCAATGGCTCTGCTTCCCCAGCGTCGGGGCTGCCAGCATCTCTCCATCAGCAAGGCCATCCCTGGGGGTCTCGTTACCTGGTCCTGACCGTGCAAAGGGCACAGAAGATGCAGTATTGTTCTGAGCAGTGGAGGGGCCCTTGGGGAGCTAATCACCTGGTGAAGGGGACATCACCACGGCCGGGAGAGGAGAGTGGCTCAGGGCCCCTCTGTGGGGTGGTCTCGAGAACAGGTTCTCAACGTGGTGCAGTTGACTCCTGACATTCGGGGCCGGGTGGTGCTCCGGGGTGGGGCGTCCCGTGCACTGGGGGACGCTCAGCAGCATCCCTGGGCTCCCCCACTAGACGCCAGGAGCACCCTCCAGAGTGACAACCCGAACTCTCTCCAGATGCTGCCAGCTGGGCCCTGGAGGGCACAATCACCCCTGTTGAGAACCTCAGCTCTAGCTGCTGACTAGGGTAGAAAAACCTTCGATACTCCAGCCTCTCCTTCTTTCCTTTGTTCCTTCGGTTTCTGGGAGAAGCCAGGCTCTCTCTCGCTCAAGGCTGGCATATGTGGCCTCCTTCTTGTGCCACCCCGACTGGCACCTTCCATCCTTCTGAGAGGACCCCACCCCACCAGCCTCACAAGCCGGGATTTTATGCCCTGTGCCAAGCACTGTGCTTGGCAGACAGAAGTTATTCAGCAAATATTTGGCAGGTGAAAGGGTAGGGGGAGGTTTTGTGGAGGTGATGGGCTTGCATCGGAGAGTGGACTTTTGGGGAAGGGCAAAGGAAGGGAGGAAAAGAGGTAATCGGTGGTGCCCTGACCATGAAACTCCGCACAGTTTGCTGTTATCAACGCCCGGGGCGGATACTGAGGCTCTCAGAGTCCAGCTCTGGGGGCTTTGGCGGAGCTGCCGGGCGGCACACTTGGGTTCTTCCAGAACCATCACTTCATCATTTTTCTAAACTCATGCACATCCTGGAGAGCAGGGAATGCCCCCAAAATGCAGCTTGCATGCTGCTGACACCACTGCCCGGGGGTCCCCTGGGCTCCCTGAAGAGCTCAGAGAAACTGCCCAGGTGGGTGCTGGCACTCAGGAGAAGGCATGTCACTGCCTGGCTCTTGCAATGAGACATCCCAACCCAGCCTTTTGGGGGCGACTCAGACCCCACAAACTGATTCACAGGATGGGAGATCAATGTCCCACCAGGCAGCACAGTTTAACAAATAGTGTGTGGATGTTACAGGTCTC
>PVKY010007026.1:0-15338 GCA_004027775.1 Bradypus variegatus | reverse complement strand
TTGAAGTGCAAATTTGTTCCCCTGACCAGGCCATGACCTCATTTTTCTTGGTGTAGGTTGTAGTTTTCTGTTATCTAGGCATGGTTTCCTTGGTTACCCCAATCAGGCTTCCCCAGACCAGAATGGGCTAAGGTCCCAGAAGGAAGAAATATTCAGTATCCAGTTTCCCTGAGGGTGTGTCTTAGAAAATTGGTACACCATCTGATGCCTCCAGTCACTGTGCCTCTCTGCCCAGCAGATGGCACTTGTTAGCCTATAATTCTTGACTGGTGTAAGTTCTGAATGAAAGGCAGGTAGTAGAGCTGGGCCCCACACCTTTCCTCTTAGAGAAGATAGACCCCCTAGGGGGAGGTCATTAGCATTTCAATGGTCTCTCTCTGCCTGTGCTATACCCTTATCTGGGTCACAGAACTGGGAACTGAAAATGACCAAGGCTTTCTCCACTGAGTCAAAAAAGGAACAGAGCTAGTCCGAGGTGACCCTCCAGCTCTCCAAATCAGCCATCACCCAAAGCCTCTGTCTACTTGTTGGGGATTCACACCTCGTAGTGAGCAGTTCACACCCACTAATTAAAACCCCAGCTGGAGCTCAGCTAAGCTATATTCACTTGCTGGGAGAGAGCTTGTCTCTGGCACCACGAGGTTTTGTAGCTCGGGCTGTGGGGGAGGGGTCTCCTGATGTGGATCCATAGTTTTTACTTACAGATTTTATGCTGTGATCTCAGGCATTCCTCCCAATTCAGGTTGGTGTATGATGAGTGGATGGTCACGTTTGCACCCCACACACACAGTTATTCTGGATTATTTACAAGTTGTTTCTGTTTTTTTTTAGTTGTTCCAGGGGGACTACTTAGCTTCCACTCCTCTCTATGCCACCATCTTAGATCCTCTCCTCCTGGTACCTCTTGCTCCAGGAGTGGTGATGGCTTTCCACTGGTGCTAGACCCAGGGTGCCTCTCCATCTTTGTTTGTTCCCTTAACCCCATCCTCGCCTCCTAAAGTGGCCCCTTCATTAATGCTACTCTTCATAAATTATGTTCCTACCAAGAACCTGACTGTTAAACCCAGCCAAAGAAAGGGGGAAGAGAGATTCAAACTCATAGTATTCAGTAGTAGGGGAGAGGAAATGTATACAAATAATAAAAGAAGTAAAGTTATAAGCGTCATGGGGGAGTTGTAGAAGGTGTTATGGGAAATCAAAGGCGAACATTACTTTGTAGAGGATGTGACATTGTGTTAGGCCTTTAAAAATGGGTAGAATTTAGACAAGTGGACATGACGGAAAGTTTCAAATATGAGCAAAGATAGTGAGGCAGAAAAGCACAGAACACATACATTGGGAACAGCAACTGGTTCAGCCTGAGAGTTGGATTCACTTATGGATAAAATTGTGTGACTTCTACTGCTGTATGAAGTGTTGTTAACATCTTGAATGAAAGAGTCCATCGTCAAATAAGATTGGGTAACTTTGTGATAAATGAGCATAACAGGTTTTGTTATTTAGGACTTCTAGGAGTGTGCTCATACACATATTTGATTATCTTTTGTTCATGTATGATTTTTTAACATCTTCCAGAAAGTGTGGAAGAAATAGAGCTTGGGAAGTACATATTGTCAAGTCAGATTCGGTCATCTAGTGGGACTCCCTAGTTCAGCAATTCAGAAAGCAGCGCTGCAGCCAGAATTTAGACCATACTCTAAAGAGTTCTGCAGAAAGCCAGTCGGAATGTGATGAGAATGTTCAAATGACATCTAATATGCTGTCACGTAAGCTGTAGCATGAGTAGTGAAATGTAATTAGCAGGCCAAGGAGAAATATTTCATCTTGACGTGACCCATGAGGAAAGAATGTATGACTAGACATCAAATAAAATAAAGACCAAAGTTCAGATTTATATCCTGGAAAATATTGGTGCACCAGTGATGAAACTTCTTGTATAGAGTGCCCTGCTCCTAGTGGCTGGTAACCCAAATTATTTCAGATCTGATATTTTAAACTAATTTAACTTTTTATTAATTCATTACATCATTTATTAAACAACACTTAATTCACCTTTACGGTGAGCCAGGATCATGCTAGATCTCAGACTATAAAAGAAAACAAGACAAGGTTCCTGTTTGTAAAGAGCTCTGGACTACCTGAAGTTGAAAGCACAAAAATATAATTACATTACAATATATAATTTCAATACACTTCTCTGAGAACCCAGAGAATGAACTTACACATCTACCATGGAAGAGTTTGAAAGCCTTCAGGGAAGAGTTGATATTTGAGCTTGAAAGACGAGTTGAATTTGCCAGGGGGGGAAGGAGAAACCTCATGGAAGACACTGACATTGAAGATCCAGACTCTGTATTTAACCACACATAAGCTTACTCCTTATAAGAGACAAAAGAGAAATCCAATATTTATGAACAAATATGGACATAAATTTAAAACAAAAGAACTTTCCCAAAAAATGTTTTTTTAAATTATAAAGCTTTGGGAAGGCATTTAATAACATAAATGTATAGAAAATATCAAGGAGTTCTTAAAAACCAAGTCAATTAAAAGCCAAGCAGCTCTGCTGATTATCCTTAAGTTAAAGGAAGAAAAACATCTTTACTCTTTGTTCTTGATCATAAAATCCAGTATGCAGATTAGAGAACACCAGAGAAACTCAGTGCTGGCCTCTGGGGGCTTTACAAATTTGACCAGAGAAAATAAGAAACACAGTTATTTTTTAAAGTTTAGCATAGGCCCACAGTATACAGGAAATTGCTAGTGTGCCGAGTCTGTTTTTTTTTTTTTCCCTAATTTTTGACTGTTACTTCTTTGAAGCCGGATTAGAGTGAAAGTTTTCCTTGCTGTGAATTTTTTTGTTGTTGTTTTGTTTTTTTAGGGTACCATGTGTACCCACATGAAAATTTAACTCTACAAGTGCTTTATATATTTTTATATATTACACCCTCCTATATATATAATCAGAATGTGCTGACTGCTTATATTTCTATGCACTTAAAATAAGCAGTCTGCACTTAACAGAAGTAGGAAGTTTTTAAAGTTTGAAGTGTAATAAAAATACTACATTTGTTTTTATGTTAGTAAGTGTTACAAATATTTTTAAGTGGTTCTGTTAGCTTTGTTTTAAATTTTAGAAGTTTGTTGTGATTTTGTTTTTTACCATGTAAGGTTTCAAATCCACCATTATAAGAAAAATTGCTTTGCCGTTAAAACACTGATAAATATTTAGACCTGCATACATTAGTGGTTCATGATTAAGCCTATAGTGCCACCGAGGAGACTGAAGGAGGAGATAAAAAATGCTACCCTGGATCCTATTTGAAATTGTATTTTTCCTAGATTCAATACTAATAAAGTCTGTTGCTTACAGACCCATGACAAGAAAAGTTGGAGGTTGAACGGGAGTCCTAAGATACATTTCTCCTAGAAAGCCTGGATGAAAATTTTTAGTAGTTTAAAGGCGAATGTAAAATTTATTTTGTGTTAGCCACTTTGCTATGTGCTTTGCACTGATTATCTCAGAGTCCTTACAATGACCCTAAACTAGCCCCACTGTACAGATGAGAAAAATAAGGCACAAGTAATCACAAAACTTGCCCAAGGTAGCTCATCTCCTGCTCTGGAATCATTTAAAAAGTCATTCTGCTAAGTTACTGCACAACTGAACAAAAGCAACATAGATTCCAAAAGATTTTTGGAGCTGGAGAGACAGAAGCAACTAACTGGACTTCTGTACTGTAGCATGAGAAAAGGCAGGTCTGGAAGCACGCTATTGCAGCGAAGCTCAGCTGAGGAATAGGAAAGACTTGGCAGGAGTCACAGTTGTGATACTTCTTAGTGTGGCACAGGGTAAATTATTTAACTACTTCGAACTTGGTGCTTCATCTGTAAAATAGAGATAATCATAGTTCTTTTTTTTCCCCCATGTGTCTCAGAAATTATATGCAATAAAGTACATCCCACAGTATCTGGTACATAGTGGGCATTCAATAAACGTAGCTGTGATTATTACAATGTCTCTTGATTCACACATTGGTTTTCTCATCTATACAGTGGAGATTTTTCTCCTTGCCCGTGTAATAAGGTAGTTTCAAGAACAGAATGAAATGAGATATGGTGAAGCCTTGCCCAAAACTTCTTCATCCTTTGAATTTCAGCTCAAATTCTATCTCCTCAGGGAAGTCTTCAGCACTGGCCAGGGTGGGAATTAATGATTCCATCTTTCATGCTCTCTAGCTTGTAGCTATGCCCTGATTCAGCCTGTAACTTACTTTGTCTTGTATTTGATTTTGGTTTGCTTATGTCCATAGCATAAACTCCTTGAGGTGAGGGGTTTTTGCTTCTTGCTCCCATGGCCCCCTTATACAGAGTGGGTACTTGGTAGGTGTATGGGCCTGGCCCCTGAATGCATTTTTAACAACTAAATTGCTATGCACTCGAAAAGTATTTGGGAATTGCAATAATGTTGAACTGAGTTCTTAAGAAACAGTGAGGGTCCTCACCACCCCCACCCCATGGGGACTGGGGTGGGAGAAACACACACACAAAAGTAAACATCTCAGCTCAGAATGAGGACACCTGCTATTTATACAGGGCATTTCTCTCAGAGGCCAAAGTACTATACAGATTTGTCATTGTTGTCCTAATGGCAATCTCAAGGACAATTTAAGAGTCCCATAGTATCCTCTCATCTTACAACTGAAGCTGAAGGTGCTTATTCAAGTACTGAGCCCCTGTGGGTTAGGAGTGAGAGCTCCTGCTTGTTAACTGTTTGGGTAGGGGCAAGAGCTCTCAGCTGGCTGGGGTGGGGATGGGGCTATGCTCTTGGGCTCTTCTGTGTCTCAGTTTCTTTCTCTGAATGATAGGAACAATCATCTTGCTCTCCCAGAGTCTACCAGGCACTGTTTTAAGCATTTAATGTGTATTAACTCATTCAATTCTTAAAACAATGCTATTAGCTCCCATTTTACAGAGGAGGAAACTGAGGCACAGAAAGGTGAAGTAATTGCTCAAAGCCACATAGCTAGAAAGCGGCAGAGCCTGAAATGGTACCCATATAGTCGGACGCCACAGCCACACTCTTAATCATGTCGCTGTACTGTCTTCCTGTAGCCATTTAATTCTGTCCAGCACAGTTTGCACATAATAGGTGATCAACATATATTTGCTGAATTGTGGTAAAACTCATATAAATTTGAGCATAGTTGAGAAGTCTCTTCCTTCCCCTCCTTCTTCCTCCATCCCCAGCCCTCTATGAAGTATGATACTTGACTGTTAGTGGTGTTTCTCCAACTCACAGCTAAAGACCCTTGGAGATCCATAATTTACATTTTCCCATTTTTACGATAAAAATGAATATAAACATTCTGGATCACCTGGATCCAAGTACTGCCACATGATTTCAGCACCTATGTGTGCATAGGTTCTGCTAAAAAAAGAAAAAAAAAGGGAAGATAGCAAAGGTAATGACTTAATGATGTGTTAGTCAAATGAAAGCTGAACACTAACACAAGGCAGAGTGTGAGCAAAGGAGGTGTGGTAGGTGGAACAGAGGAAAGAGGTAACAAAATTGAATCAACACAGGGTACCACACACACCCCTGAGTGGTAGAGTCATGCAGGATGCAGAGATATCTACACCTCGGCAGTCAGAACCGCACTGGTGATACTGGTAGCATTGCGTCTTACCACCAGGTGGTCACTTTTTAAAGTATTAGTAATTTTATGGTTTTGGTAGGGGACTTCTGTATTAAATTTATGTATTCATTTTGATTTAAGCTGTTCAAAACTGTAACAAAAGCTTATATGTGGTTTATGTTTATATATCCTAATGCACCATCTTAAAAGTAAATAATTTAAACAATATTGAGGAGTCTAAGAAAATCTGCCTTTAAAATGGAGAAAAAATAAATGGTGGCAAAAATAGGCTTCACTTACATTTGAGAAACACCACACAATAATACCTGCTCAGGGCTTTCCTACTTAAATGCAACCACAAGCATAAACTCATTAGGTAGGTTATTAACACTTTGGTGTGAAATAGTATACTGGGTCCTCTCTTTCTTAGACCAGGGTTTGATAGTAGGAGGAAGGCTAAGAATGTGGTCTCAGGCACCAGATCTTGCCTACAACTCTGTATCTGTACTTGCGTGGCTTTGGGCAAGTCTTTAAGCCTTTCTAAACCTTATCTGAAAAAAAGGTGGTAATCTCTTCACCACAACAGCCTATATGTGAAATTTGTTCCCAGAAGTTGCTCAGTGAATGGTCATCTATACTGAAGTATGAGAACAGGAAGGCTCTAACACTAGGGTCTTAAATAGGTGGTCACCAGCCTGGTTAGGGGAAGACCCTGAGCTGTGGGCCCCTGGGGATGACTCAGGGAAGCAGACTCACCGGTGAGGAGATGGCTCCACCAGCTGGTGCCCAGACAGAGAACTGAGGCTGGAGGGCTCACCAGACAGCCTGTCATTCCGAAGCTGCCAAGTGGCTGTCTGCTGGGCTCTGGGCCCCCAGCACCGCAGCGGGTGTCGTAGGAGTTACTGTGGCTTTCCTTTCCCTGTTGGCACCTGAGAGACTGGGTCAACAGAGAAGGGGCCTCTCTCTCCCTCTCTAACTAAGCCACCTCAGCAGGTGATCTCACTGCGCTCCCCCCCTACATGGAACCTGACTCCCAGGGGTGTAAATCTCCCTGGCAATGCAGGATATGACTTTGGGGGATGAATCTGGACCCAGCATCGTGGGATTGAGAATATCTTCTTGACCAAAAGGGGGATTCCAATTGAAATGAAATAAAGTTTCAGTGGCTGAGAGATTTCAAATGGAGTCAAGAGGTCTCTGGTGGGCATTCTTACCTACTATATAGACAACACCTTTTAGGTGTTAATGTATTGGAATAGCTAGAAGTAAATACCTGAAACTACCAAACTCCAACCCAGTAGTCTGGACTCCTGAAGACTATTAGATAACAGTGTAGTTTACAAGGGGTGACAGTGTGATTGTGAAAATCTTGTGGATCACACTCTCTTTAGTTTATGGATGGATGAGTAGAAAAATGGGGAGAAAAACTAAAGGGTGGAATGGAGGGGGATGATTTGGGTGTTCTTTTTTTATTTTTATTTTTTATTCTTATTCTGATTCTTTCTGGTATAAGGAAAATGTTCAAAAATAGATTGGGGTGATGAATGCACAACTATATGATGGTACTGTGAACAGTTGATTGTACACCATGGATGATTGTACGGTATGTGACTATAGCTCAATAAAACTGAATTTAATTTCAAAAAAAAAAGAGAAAGAAGGGGCCTGAAAACGCTCAAAATGTCTGTAGGGGTGAGAAACACACGGGCTTTGAGCCAATTGCTCAAATTTGCGGAGGAGTTCCTCATGCCCCAGGAATGGCCCGCGTTGCCAGTTCTAGGCTGGGAGGCGGAACCCTTGGGGAGCATCTCGTCTCCAGGGCAGGCAGCAGACTCCAGGCAAAGAAGGTCCTTGGCTCAGGAGGCTGCGCCCAAGCCCCGGGGGCGCGCGGGCCCTGGCAGGGCGGGTCCTCCTAGAGAGCCGGCGCTGGCTGGCGTGGAGAGGCCCAGGCCCGCGAGCGCTGCCGAGGCGCCAGGGCCCACCTGCGCCCTCTGTGCTACCCGCTCCCGCTCTGGCCAGAGGCAGGCGGCGGGGGCGGAGAGAGGAGGGCGGGCGGCGGCCTCGCGGCTTCGCCGAGACCGGAGGCGGGGCGGACAGGACTCGGGAGGCGCGGGGGGTGGATCCGCCCTCAGCCGGCGAAGCTCTCCTGCTCTCTTGCTGACTCGCTCCTAGTCGGTCGCGCGGCGGGACAGGCATGGGAGCCGCGCGCGCTCTCCCGGCGCCCACACCTGTTTGAGCGGCGCAGCGAGCCGCGGCTGGGCGGGCTGCTCTGCGCGGGTGAGTGCGGGCGCGAGCCGGGGGCGTGGGCCGGGCGCGCGGGTCTGGGCACCGGGAGGAGAGGGACAAAGGGCCCAGTGCGTGCGGGGGACTAGCGGCACCGAGACCTCGCTTGGGTGGCCTGCGGGACTCGGGAGCTAGGCTCCTTAAAGAGTTCCGGATAAACGCAGGGGCTGCAGGGCATTTGGGTTCACTCAGTGTCACCCATGAAGCTGATGGAGAAAGTCGGTTTTGAAAACTGCTGTCTTCGATGCTAGGTGCTGGGTGGGAGTAGAGGAGTCGGCTCTGAGCAAGCTCTCAGGCTGGGGTGATGGCAACCCCCAAGGTCTCTTCCACCCCCATCACTTATTCCTTGGTTTTGCATATATATAATTCCATCAAGTTCTGAACATTAATATTCTAAGTCCTGGGCACATGATTGTGAGTACACCTTAGCAAACAAGAAAAGTGCAGCAAACACAGGTTGGGAAATAGGCTTTTTTCTCTGGAAACTTAATTCATGACAGTGTGCTTCCTGCGGAGAGCTGCATGTAGCAACTACTCTGAACCATCAACAGTTGTTGGAAGCAAAGATTTCTTCTTCAGTCTGTGGTTGTTAATTTTGAAATAAAATTTCGTGAAGGGGAAGAAGAATTATTTAGATGAGGGAACCCACCTCCTCCAGAAATCCTCCTTGTTATACTGCCCTTTGGGCTACACCCGTGAGACTTCAGAAACAGCCCACTGTTGGTGGGAAGTTCCTGGTTGTTAAGGATCAGTGTTGGTGTGGGACTTGCTTTTCCTCTAGGCTTCTGGAACTCAAACGGAACTCAGGGGGCCCCTGAACACTTCTTAGAGGGACATAGGCCAATGCCAGAATAACATCCAAGAGGGGTGGGAAGGAGTTGAATTTAAATTGAAATCAGGGTATTTATTGCATAGTGTTTTCAGGATCCTGCTTATGCAGGAGAGTTAGTAAGGAGCGGGTTGGAGCCAAAATGGGGAGAAGGGACTTAGAAAATGCCACGGATGCCACTCCATTTGCTCGTGAAAGCATTTGTGATCATATGCACACCATCTGCACTTGAATAAATTATTTAGGTTATATTTTTCCCACTTTATAATCAAGTCAAGAAGTAACTTGCTTCCTTGTGCGTGAACTGGGAAGAAAGCATTTTTCCAAGGTAACTAATATGGATCACATTTTTATAACACTGACAAGCTTATTCAGGTAGATGGTGAATGTGGGTACGTCTTTCTGTGTGTAGCATAAATGCCAAATTGCCCATTAGTGTATCTGAGAACATTGCCGGCCTGGTGTGCACATCTCTTCTGGCAGATCCCTTAGGGTTTAGTCCACCAGGCACTATTCATGCGTAACTCCCACTGACTCCTGAGAATTTGTTTCTCATGGTCTCACCATTGATGGATTTATACACTTGATTCTTGTTTTGCTACGTCCCAGGCTCACTGGGATAATTCATTTTGCCTAAAATCTGACAAAGAAGAACGTAAACTTCTTTCGACCACAAGACCATGTTTAGAGATGCTGGACATTTAAGTGCTCTGCATTTTCCTGGACAAGACTGTAATTCTTAAACCATTATGTGATTATGTCTGTTTTGCTTTAACAGGTTCTGTGGCTCAGGAAAATGAGAGTGAGCCTCGCTGCAGAGTATGCACAGAGCTTTGTTCATTTTAGATATTTGCTTTGGGAATTAGCATGGTTTCAATGTTCAGTATCCCTGGCCACAGATTCCATGGAAAACCCTTTTTCATCCTTCTAACCAGTGTTTAAAACTTTTATCTTCACAAACTTTCATGCCATTTTTTCAGTCATTTCTGTTTCTAGCGGCCACAGAAATTCCTAGGTTGTACAATAGAGAATGTGTGTCCTAAGGATTAGGTTTTCCCTCCCGACGTTTGTCTGCTATAGGAATTAATTCATTCTCCTAAACTTGCCCGTAGAGAGGAGACCTGTGTTGCAGTTTTGAAAACTAAGGTGCACAACTAACAGCACTCTCAGTGCTCCACACAGATAATGTTTTCCTATCTGATAATGGGCTCAGTCCTTCCACCATAAGTTCATTAGTGAGACTATAAAAGCGGCAGCATCCTCAAGAAGTATAAATATTTTTAGACATGGAGAGCAAGACAGTGGCTTATATTGAGTGATGAAGCATGGAATGTGTAAACTTCTCATGAGTCAAGATACACAGTGGTAGAAAAGAAATACAGTTTCTGTAATAACTAGGAACGGTGTAAAAAATATTTGTTTACCTTAATTTTCCATTCTGCTTTGCCATTTAGATGAAGTGATACATGAAAATATTTAGTTGGAGACTTTAAAAGATAATTATATATAAGAGGAATGTTTATCTGGCAAAGCCTTATTCCTAGAAATGAATCTTTATATACCTGAATTTTCTTCACCCCGATTTAGATATTGTAAGAATAAGATTAGGAAATTTTCATTCCTTTTTTAAGGTGTGAGTTTTCCAGACAACTCTATAAGGATAACATGATTCATTTGTAAAGATGAGAGAGAATTTAAAGGTATGTAACCCATTAGTTACCATACCAGTGGTAGGATTCTGAATGTTTTTATTATATGTTTATATACTATTGTGTTTATGTTTAAATAAACTTAAATGAGTATAATATACCTACTTAGCGTTTATAAAAATGGAAACAATAGCTACTTGTCCCTGGGGATGTAGTCCGTCCTTAGGTGAGTTGAGGAATTATTGTGAAGCTACAGACCTAATTTTTTAAAATATTTTTTAATTGGAGAAGTTGTAGGGTCACAGAAAAATCATGCAGAAATTAAATGCTCCCCATATATGCTCCCCCATTATTAACACCTTGCATTAATTTGGTACATTTGTTACAACCTATGAAAGAATATTATAACTGTACTAGTTAATAGTACAGTTAACTATAGTCCATGGCTTACATTAGGGTTCCCTGTTTGTGTTGTACAGCCCAATGGCTTTTTTGGTGTTAATTTAATTTTTCCATCACCCCAAATAGAAATTCTGTACAATTTTACCACTAACTCCCCATTCCCTACCCCCACCCTGGCTCCTGGTACCCTATATTCTAGTTTCTGACTCTGTGAGTTTGCTTATTCTAATTATTTCATATCAATGAGATTATACAATACTTGTCCTTGTGTGCCTGGCTTATTGGACCAACTGAATTTTAGAGCATAACGATTATCACTGGTGTGCTTTTAAAAGGGAGAGGGTAGGGCAGGGTGTAAATACTTCAGGGAAGGCCCTTTAGTAGACAGGAGGGCTGTTTCCCCTCACCTTTTTTTTTTTAGGATCTGTCCTAAGAGCATTCACACCCAGCCATCCCTCCCGTCTGGTTCTTGAAAGCTGCCCTCTGCTGGATGCCTTTGTTTCCTTTGCATGCTCGTGAAGGAAGTCTTGCCCGGCAGATAGGTAAAAGGTTAACTTGATGCATTTTCCTTTTCCTTTCCCCCTGTGCCTCCATCCTCTATAATCCCCTGAGTGAATGCTCCTGAGCAGTAAATGTCAGTATAGACAGTGTTTGTAAACAACATAGTCCCTGACCTGGACTTCTGAACCCTGTAAAATTATGAGTTAGAGAATCACAGACCTGAAGAGACCAGTACTGAAAAGACTAATTAAAGAGATCGTCTGGTTTAGGTTCATGTTCAGAACTATCAGAACTATTTCTTACTCCCCTGCCCTGATAAACATTTGGTAAAGGAGTGGGCAATGTGTGAGGCTGCTAACTTTAATACGTATGGCATTTTAGACCCATTTGGGAGCCTGAGAAACATAACTTTATCTCCCAGTTTCTGATCAGGTATTTAAAAACCTAATCTATTTGGAATAATTTGACCTACAATAGTTTCTAAAAGTGTGCCTTAGTTTCTAACTATGAATTTAAATTGTTGTGATACAATTTTATGGCTTCTAGATAACTTAGAACCTTTAAGATACAAAATGTCAGAACAAGGCCTTGTCACACAGAATAATGAACAGAATTTAAGTACTGATATAATGAACTTGTAACAGTATTTCAAGCTGAGAAAAATTAGTGCTTTTGATGTATTTGAAAAGTTTATTACTAAAGGGTTAACACTTTACCCTTGCCCTGCTGGTTTGACAGTCCTTTTCTGGTAGATGGTTGAGTTCTCCTTTACCGCTGGTTAAAGGACCAGAATTTAAGTTGTTAGGACTCTGAATCGTAATACACTAATATGTGCTCTCACCAGGGTTCTGTGATTGGCAAGCGATCCCAAAAGACCTTGACACCTGGTCATCTGTCACTTTGCTGAAGAACAAATGCAAATCTCCTGTGTGAGAGGCTGGGGTGAGGTTGGAGCCAGTGAGAGAGCCTAGCAGACTCTCCCTGCAGGCACACCCCAAGAAAAGACTTGTTTGCATTTTTCCACAGTAACTCTCATGAACTGACTCCTGAAAACATTTTTCTTTTTTGAAAGACTGTCTGAAAAGAAAGCTTTGCCACGGTAGCACTTGTGAAATGGGGCATGCTTCAAGGTCTTGGAAAGTATTTTTTTAAGATACAGGGATTTATCATATAGGCAAAGCACTTGGAAAAGCAAAAAGAGAGTTAACTTTGTCTAAGAAGGGGTTTAATTCATTAAGACAGGATTTCTGGATAGACTTTTTAAGTGTATTTCAACTAGTTTCAGACTTCAACCTGCCATTCTCTTCTCTGATACCCTTGCCAATGGACTATTTTAATTTTTGGATAAGTGGATAAAGCTAAAAACAGATGTCACTGGAGTACTTACAGTGCAGAAGATAATTCAAAATCTGTACTCTGAGGATCCAACTAGCATGCAGATGACTGCTTTGGGATTTGAAGATCTATGTCCTAGATGATAATATGAGCATATCTTAACTGTCATGTTCTTCAGGCACATTAAAAATATTATCTACAACTTATCGAAAATACATAGTGTACAACTATCTCATCTCCCACACACACTCTCTCCCATAGGAACCATATTTTTAAAACAGGAACACATGGCAACTTGGACCTCTGGATTGAGTGGTTTGTTTCTTAAGATAAGATGAAATAAAGCTTAATTTTTATCTGCTGCATGATGTCAGCAGGCAGCATTCTCTCCATTTCTCTTCTGGTTAGTCAAAGGAGGTGGGGATGGTGTGTGGGGGTCCAAAACATGGGAAATGCATGATTCCTCCTAGTATTTGTCATACTTGGCAGGAATTCTGGAGTGAATGGGGTGTTTAGTCACCTAGACAGCTCCTTACACAGAGATAAAGCTGTCTAAATCCTAGAAAAGCCCAAGGGCTAGGTCCACAGCCAGAAGATAGGGCTAATCAGACACAGATCCATTCCCAGCAGATCTGCTAAGTGGTTATGGTCACCACACCCTTTCCACCCACCAAGTTCTCCATAGGGGAGGAGAGCTCTGCTAGCATTAGCATCCTCACCCTAGTTCACTTAGAATCTTTGTCTCAGTGATACCCTCAAAAGCACATAGAAACACGTGTGCATGCACATACACATGTACACCATGATTCCAAGGATTCAAAGAAATAAGGGCCCAGGGGACCCTTCCTATGGTATGAGAGATAGAGAGAAGAATTTCAAGGAAGCAGGAATTCTCAAGGAATTGGCTTTTCCAGACCTCATTTTCTTCTCTTCCCATTCCTGTTCTCTCTGACAGAAGTACAGTCAAAGAGAAATAGCCAAGCAAAAAGATGCCAGAGATGGGTGGGGCAGGCACATGGTTTAGAGATATAGTATGTAGATGTTGGGAATATGAATTGGCATGCTCACTAGACTGGATCAGATCAATGGGTTTTTCCAGATTTGTTTAAAGAATAGCAAAAGACTTCCCAAACATTGCCAGCAGGTCTGAATCCTCAAAGGGGAAGAGGGTAAGAATAAAGCAACTGTTTCTTCCTGACTCCTAATTGTTCCGCTAGCCTCTTAAGATCCAACTCCAACTTGTCTTTGTTTTGGGATGCGTGATTTTGAGTGCCCCAAGTTCAATGAATTCCTTACCTGCTGAGTCAGCTTCTCTTGAACCAGAAGATTCAGAGCCAGAGTAAACTGATGCTTAAACATTTATGAATATACTTTCAATTTTCTTTTTCGTTGCTGCTATTTTTCTTGTGGGATGATTATCCAGGTTTTTAAACATACCTTTCAGTGTAACATCCAAACTCTTTAGCTTAGTACACACAACCCTTCATAGTCTGGCCCTTGCCTGCTCCTCCATCACCACCCTTGCTGAGCTAAGTATAATTCCTGAAATGACTCACACTGTTACATGTCTCTGTGCCCTTGCCCAGACTGTTCTCTCTCTCTGAAATGGCCCCTACAATCTGTTTTCCTATGTTTCTAACTTCTGTTCACCTTCAGCACCAAATCAAGCATCACTCTCTTAGTACACCTCCTGTTCTGACTCCGCACCAGCTGGATTTCATGCCCCTTCTCTGAGCTATCTCATCGTCTTGTACATCTCTAACATTAGCATTCAGCACATGTCATTCCGTGGCTATTTTTGAGCCCCATTCCTTCCTTCATTCACTCACTCAGTCTTCCATCCATTAATACAGGCATTCATTCAATAGATCTTTGCTGAGTGCCAGCATCAGCCCAGAATCAAGGCATGGGAACAAACACCTGAAAAAAAAACAACAACAGGGAGTCACAATTGATAGCTAAGACAGTATTAGAGCTTTAGATCTTTGCAAAGATCCTGGTAGCATACAATATAATCCAAAGGAGAAGGAATAGTTTATGTTTATTAGAGGCCTGGCTATTCTGCAATTAAATTTATAGTAGTGAAGATTGTTCTAAATTCAAAGCACAAACAAGTTCTCATACTCTCTTGTCACTGTGCCCATCATTTACAAGCTACAAGAACCCCAGTACCTGTTCAACATGGAGTGGTCCCTCCTTGATGCCTTGGCCACTCCGTAAGCTGTGTCACTTAAATTTACCCTCTAAATCAGCAAGCTGCTCTGAAAAATTTTCAAGTATATACTATATTGAGGATGAGAGGGAAGGAGAAAAGAAAAGAAGGGGTCCAGGGATGTGGGAGAGGACAAAGGTTTAGAACCACACACAAAGTAACCTCAAAATTGCACAGAAATTGGAGCTGCTCAAGCAATTCAGCCAGGGGTTAATGGCTGGATGCACACTGCCCGGCAGTGGGTAGTCGTTTTAGGGGCATGAGATGGAAGGGAATGAACACCCAATTCCAGCTGGAACACCCAGCCCCAGGACATTTCCAAGGTCAAGCCCTTGCATTGTAAGTGAGACCATTGTCTGAAGATTCCTCTCCACACCCTGATTCCTGAGGAGGGGTCACAAACTTAAAAACAAGGCCAGGCATGCAGCTGAGCTGCTTCTGCAGTAAACAAGTGTTCAGTAACTTGCCCTCCTGAACTGCTTGTCTTT
>PVKY010007025.1:0-15339 GCA_004027775.1 Bradypus variegatus | reverse complement strand
GGGGGCTCTACAGCAGAAAGCAGCAGCTCTATTTAAAATGGCATCCCCTGTTCTTTTAAAGCCAGACTGCAAACACCTAGAGGACAAAAAAAAAAAGTCATATTCACCTAATACATATGCACAGCACTGAGTGAAAATTTGGCATTTATGTGATGCTTTTCATGACAAGAAGCTTTTTTTCTGTGGGGAAGCTGCCTGCTGTGCCCCCATTTTTGTGAGAACAGAGCTTAAAATTAAAAAAAGGAAGACCAGAGCAGGCAGCGAGGTTAGCTTGCTCTTGTTGGGTGATCCAGTTGTCTTCTCTCTTAACTATGCTGCAATGTGGCCTCGCCCCTTCGTTCGATCACACTTCACTGAAGCCCTGTGTGACTGCCCTAATGGAGACTTCGAGAGCATTCAGCCCATTACATTTTGCTATCTGAATCCTAATCTCCTCCCTTTCCCTGCAGATCTTTGCTGCCCAGCCTGGAAGTATTTTTAAGACATGCTTTGCAAGACATAACATCTGTTGGAATTTTAATTTGAAATAAATTTAAATGCACTGACGCTGCGTAGTTTGATATTTAATAGCCCTGTTGAGAGAAAAGTAATGGAGAGAAGGTCACTATGAGTCCATCTTTCTCTGAAGCCTGATGGGCTTTATTTGGAGAAGCTTCCTGTTAGTAAGGGAGAAATGCTCATTTTTATTCTGCAGAAGGAGCTGCTGAACATTTTCCCTCCAGGTGTTAGGAAAAAGAATTAAAAATAGTATATGACCCAGACACACTGAGCAATAAAAAGTTCTTGCTTCTCTCATGTTGCTCCTTATTTGTGCTCTGTTAGGAAGGGAGAGAAATCTACTCCCTAAAAATTGAAGGAGAGAATAATTCTATTTAGGGGAAATTTGAATGTGCAGAAGAATTAGAGTTCTTGTAAAGGGGCAAAAGCTTAAATTTTTCATTTTTTATCTTTATTTTGTGGGGCTTTTGCTTTAAATCCCTCCTCTACCCACTAGCTAAATGTTGTGTCAAATTATTTAGAACTTTCTAAGTAGGGGAGGGAAAAGTTCTTCCAAATTTGGCTCCTCCATCCTTTCAGAATATACCGTCTGTGCAGGAGAATTTATAAAAAGATGGGAGGTTTGGGTTCCTGCTACTTTTGGAAATGGTATTTACCCAGATCACACTGAATCTGCCTCTCACCCTAAATGGCAGATGATGATAGGGTAGAATCTTCAAGTTGTAGAGAGGCAGCTGGAGACCATGTGGCACACTCACGAGCCGCGGACAGCATGTGCATCCGAGCAACTGTGGCTGCTGGGGAGAGGCCCAGGCTGCTCTTCTAGGACGCTGGTCGCATCTCTTCCGTACCCTCCCTGTTGTTTACAGAGGTTAATTTGCATTGACAAGTGGAAATCTGCCCTTTTGCAAATTCAGTTGTAAGCATACCTCTTCATCTTCATTTTCCGCGTGCCTTCTTCTGTCCCTCAAACATCCAAGCCCATTCCTACGTTGGGGACTTTGCCCTGGCTATTCCTGCATCTTGGCATTGCCATTTTCCCTTTACCTGGCTGCCCCCCGTCACTCAGGCCTTCATGGCAGTGTAACTAACCTCTGCAGGGATGCCTTTCTGCACCAACCTGGTCAATCATTTTTCTATTTTCTATCTTCATAGCATTTTCAATTCCTGAAATTACCTTAGATGCCCAGTCATAGTACTGACTGTGTGGAGTTGCATCCCTTAGGTGTATCTCTGCTCCATAACATATGTCCTGGGTGTCTTCTGGTTGCTCTTTTGGTTTAGTTTCTACCCTCTCCACCATGCTCTGTGCCCCAGAGGCTCATGGATAGAGCACAGCAACCGGCTTCCTTCGGCTGGGCTTCCAATTCCGTTTGGTTGTGGCCAATGGGACAGGGATGGAGGGGAGCCCAGGGCAGGGCATGGGTCCCAGGCTTTCTCCGAGCGTGGGCGCTGTGTGTTGCTTGTATCCCTCTACCCAAGGCCGCAGTTGCAGCCATGTGGTGCTCTGCACGCAGCCACCCTCTCCGGCTTTGTTTCTGCCTCTTGTTGGTTTCCTTAAATCCTTCCTATACTTTTGTAGAAAGGGCCTTTATTAAACTCCTCAAGTCACTCAGCCTGAGAAAGCCATCTGTGTCCTGCAAGAACTCTGACTAAAATAACTTACTAGCTGTAAGAACTTGAGTAATTAGTTTCTTTGTGCCTCAGTTACCTCATCTGTGAATGGACAAAATAAAAGCATCTAATTTATAGAGTTGTTATAGGGTGAAATGAGTTAATACACATAAAAAGCTTAGCAGGGTAGCTGGCACATAGTAAGTCTTATATAAGCATTTATAGTTGTTTACGTTATTATTATGTGTTTGCTTACCCATGCATTGCTTCCTTCAACCCCATTAAGTGCATGTTTCATGGGGGTAGGGGCTGTTTTCTTGCTGTAATGTCTTGTTTTTTTTTTAATGTTTTTTTTCCTGGTCCTTTATTTATTTATTGTAATTCAGTTTTATTGAGATATATTTACATACCACACATCATCCACAGTATACATTCAATTGTTCACAGTACCATAAAGATATGGAATGCTTCACGAATTTGTGTATCATCTTTGCGCAGGGGCCATGCTAATCTTCTCTATATTGTTCCAATTTTAGTATATGTGCTGCCGAAGCAAGCACCTGTTCTGTCTTCTTGCTGCATCACTAGGTTCTAGAATAGCACTTGCTTTGTAGAAGGCAGTATAAAAGTGTATATAGATAGATAGATAGATAATTTTTAACTAAGGGACAGGTGATCAGAAAACTGTTCCATTACAAAATTCGGTTCAACAAACATATTGCATGTGTCAAATTTTATTACTGTAAAAAGCTCAAAATCAGTTATTGATTGTAAATCAATTTTAATTGAATCAATAATATTTAGAAAGTGAGATTAATTTTAAAACTATTTAAATAAACATTGGTTTATCAACTTTAAGGGTTTGAATTTGCTAATTTTCAGTTTAGTAAAAATCTTTCTTAAGTTATTGATGTTTTCTAAGGTCTTCATTGAATTTTTCATTTAGGTATATGCTCTGCTTGCCAGCTTGAAAAAATTATACTAAAAGTATGTTTTTAGCTGGACAAGTTTCTCTTTGTGGCTTAATATAAACCCATAAATCAGAAATACAACAAGTTACAAGGTTACTTCTAACAGTAAGAGCATAATTTCTTGGAGATGTAAGGTTTCCTAATGTTATTATATCTAGCTTATGACTATTATATTTTTTACCCAAAATTGATCAGTTTGAAAGTAAAACTTAAAGCCTAATAAATGTATCATGCAGTATAGATTGTGCATGCATTTTTTTCTTTAAAAAACTAGATAACAAATTTTCAGGGGATTATTGGTTTTTATGTCTCTTGAATGTCTCTTGATATCATTTAGTGAGTGACAGTTGGACTAATTAGTAGATGCATTGAACCAATCCTTAAAATGTTTCCTGCATCAAAGCCTTTTTTGTTATTTAGAAGGAGTAATAGGGCTTTATGTAGCTGCAATCGATCCAGCCGATAGCATTTATTGACCAGTGTAGAGTGTACTAGGGATTGGTGAGAAAGAAGGAGGGACAAAAGTGGACCAAACATAAAATATATGGGAGACATCACCCTTCCTTCAAACAGTTTACAGTCTTGGCATACACATGGAAAAGACTTCAGGCCATTTAGAGATTAAATTAGTACAAACAAATTAAGTCTCTGTTCAAAGGGAAACTGGGAAAAAAGTCCATAATTCTTATTCATTTTTCCAGGGAGTTTAATGTTTCTAAAGATTATGCAACCTATTTTAACAACATTTATCACCCATACAGTAGTCAGTGTCCTTATTCTACAAAGGAAATGAAATATGGGACTGATTCCAGAGAAGAAAGATGTATGAATACCTGAAAGATGTCTAAGCTAAATAGTGGTTTATTTGACAAGATTGCAGCATGACAAATAGGGTGGCCCAGATCCTTAAAGCTTGTTGTAAGGGGATTGAGAGAAACTGTGGAGTGTAGTAGCTGTGGATCTGACTTCTTGTTTTCTAACCCTGACATTGCCTCCTAGCTGTGCTACCTCGGTCAAGTTATGCTGCCTCAGTTTTCTCAGCTACAGAGGGGGTTAATAATGGCCCCATCTTGCATTAAATGAGTTCATTCATATCAACCAGTGAGTGTTGGCTGTTATTATATGACCCAATTACAAATGTTCCACCAGAAATATCAAGAAATCTCTTAAGGTGGAAAGAAAGTACATTGAGATTTTCTGTGGAAAGAGAAAATGCAGCAAGTGGAAAACACAACGATTTCTGAATTCCCTATTATTAAAAATTAAATTTTATTAAAGCATCTTGGTATAATATTGTTAAACCATAGCCTTTATTTGATGTCCTTAAGAAATTTGTAACTCATTATGGCGTTCTTAAAAGCATGACCCACTGAGTTAGGTGTGCTACTGTCTTCAATAAAGGCAAGTTAGTTGTTGACTTCTGTGCACTGTGAAATACAGGGAAAGGACCTTAAACTGCACAGGGCACCTGGCTTCACCCCTTCCTGGCTATATGGCCTAACTGTCCTTTCCCTCTCTAGGCCAGTTCCTTATCTGTGGAGCGAGGACAGTGAGAAGAAGATTCCTTCCAGTTGTGACAGTGTCTGAATCTATGTTTCGAAACTATTGGCAGGACAGTTTTTAACAGAAACTCTAAAAACTCAGACTTGGTCATGTGCCTGCAATTCCTTTCCTTTCTCATTTTTCCCCACCGTGAAGGATCCAGACACTTGAGTAATCAGGGCTGTGCTGCACTCCACTCTTGACTGGTTATGCAATGAGCAAATTTATTCTCTGCAAATTGAGCCTTAGTTAAAGCAAGCCACGGGGCTGCAAAGACCGTCATCATGCTGCTTACCTTTTAAAGAGATGGATGCCGACAGAAAGGGCACATTTTTAGTAAAGGTAATAGCCACTTTTAAAAACAGATGATTATTAAAGAGTTCGTCTCTTTACTTTGCCTATTGCCCAATTCTCTACCATTTACTCCAGGTCTCCCTTCAGGGTTTCCCAGAGCCTCTGCTGACTCTCCCCTCCTGCCTAGAGGCTCTTCGGATACAGAAATCTGAAGCTCAGGATTAAGAATGAGGCACCCTGGCTTGGTCTGCCCGTCTTCCTCTGCCCCGTCACAGGGCTGTGAGCAAGCCCCTGAATCCCTCTGAACCTGCCCTCCTCCCTCTGGTGTGTGCCCTGGAAGCCCGCAGTGGGGTCTGCGGTACAGATGACACTGTGGAGGGTTGTGGGGGCAGAGTGGGGGGAGTCTCCACTCGCCCGTGCTCTCTGATCCTCAGGGTCCCGCTTTCTGGTAGATTCTCTTACCAGTCATACTCCATGTCTGGGTGACTACAATTTTAATAATTCACTTTCTTGAAGTTTTATCCTGTTCTGACTTCATGATCATCATACCTTACAACGTTTCTTTCCCAGATTTAATCACGTGTGAAGTGTCCTTTGTAGGTTTGCCAGGGACTGAGGGGTTTCCCAGGACACAGAATTTTCTGTTCTAAAACTGAGACAGTTTCAGGCAAACCAGGATAGTTGGTCACCCTTGCTTTAGGTCTCTTTCCTGCAGAGAAGTTCTCACCTATAAAATAATTTGTCAGCCCTGTGGCAATTCCTTTTGTCTGTCCCAAATATCCTTTTCCTTGAACTGCTACTCCAGCTTTCCAATTAATTCCTTATCCGCCCAAGACTGAAGTTACATAGTGAATGAACCGTACTCCCCAACCTTCATTCTCGGGAGGGGAGTTAGTGCCGGAGATGCCTCTCAAAAAAAAAAAAAAAAAAAAAAAAAAAAGAAAGAAAGAAAGAAAAGAAAAAAAAGGATTCTTGAATTTGGGCTTCAACCCTCTCCACTCAGTGCATGTCTTTCTGTAGTTTCCTTTTTTCTCATCATCATTATACATGCCCTTGCTTCCATATGACCCACACAGTCCATTTTCCTGGCTTAATCCATTTCTCCTGGCTGAATGTTCTTTTCCAAGCTACTTGGATTTTTTTCTCCTTCCAAACTCCCTAGACGTGCCATTCTCCATGAAATTTTGAACAGACCCTTTATCTGGTTTTCCATCCCTAGCACTTGTATACAACAGAAATAGTTGGCATTTTTACGTATTTATCTTTTTCTTGCTCATATCCACTTGTGTGAGTTCCTTATTGCTTATTAGATTTTACGCTCTGAATGCAGGGACCCACTCCTCTTTTTCTTGTGATCCCCCAATGCTTACTCCATTCTCTGCACCACCTGGTAACACAGAAAATGATTTTGACCAACAGATTACTTCTTTGGTCTCACTCTTGGTCAGCAGTCAAGGAGAACAAATGAAAGTAATGCTCTCTTCTGCTGTTTTCACAAAAAGGCAAATTTAAATGATACGGTTATAGATCTTGCATCATTTTGCTGAAATTACTACGTCATTATCTGGAAATCATATTGATTAAATAGCAAAGGTGCAGTTAAAGAGTGATTTGTCTGTAGGCTATAGTAGAACTGGTTAGGTGGCTAAGGGCAATAATTAGGTTTGGATTGGTCTGTGTCAAAAAAAGGGAGGTGGCCTTGGGTGTGGGAAGAATGTGCATTGTCTCTTGCGGGAAACACATAAATCTGGGCCACAATTAAGCCCTTGCTTGTGTCCCACTTACATGTTTTGAGTAGGTTTAATTTTGAAATGCAACTTTTCTTAATTGTGTCCTTTGCCAGTCTGGAGGTTGTGGTAACACTGAAAAGAATCAATTAGCCTCCTTGGTTTAATGTCTACCATCCAAATTCCTTGACTTCCCAGTCCTAAATTATTTTTTTCAATTTGAAGAGGATCATTTGCTTTTCCCTGTTCCGTTTAGCTCTCTGCTGAGATTCGTTTGTCCTGTGGTTGCCCTGTGGAGGGCGGGCTCAACCGCTGAACCAAAATGTGGTTCTGATGTCGAGACTGACGATGTTACATCTGCTCTACGAAGGAATAAAGATATTTACCCTTTAAATTACTTTAAGTTGAGGCTTTCTGGGGAGAGCAGGGCAAGTGCTCAAGCAGGTCTGGAAATGGCTTGAGAGAGCAGGGAGGGGCGATGGTTTGGCTTTTATGGTTCTCTGGGGCTGGGGCTCGGAGCCCCGCTTGTGTGGCTTGACCTTCTGGCTAGAGCCCCAGGAGGGAGCCCCAGGCTCTTTGCCCTGCAGTGGAGCAGGAAGGGAAGGAGAGGCGGGGCTTGAGAGCTGTCAGCATATTCTCAGCCTCTTTAAAACACTTTCTCAGGGAGGCTTTCTGTGACCACCACGGGCCACTATCTGATTTTCCGTTGAAGATTTATTTAGCTGATTGTCGTTTCCCTCACTAGATTATAAGGACTTCACCTGATTTGTTTACTGCATGATTCCCAGGGCTGAGAACCGTGCGGGGCAGTGGGAGGCACTCAGTGGATATCTGCGGAAAGAACACCATGGAGGGAACCGGCCACGTCTCTGAGCCCCCTCCTCGGTGGCCTGCTTCTCTGTGCCTTCTCATCTGGGCCCCCGAGTCACTCTGCCAGGTCTCTTCTCTCTCCACTAGTTCATCTACATTGGCATCATCGTCCAAGTGGCATTTGTTCCTCAAGCTATTTGGGGAAGTCATTCATCTTGGAGATTAGCGATAGGCCTCAGTGTTCTCTAGTGGTTAAGAGTCTATGCGTTGGGATTGGATATCCATGGGTTTATATCTGGGCTGCTTAATAATTGTATAACTGATAAGTTACTCAACTTTTCTGCATACTTTTTTTTATATATATTTTATAGAAGTTGTAGGTTTACAGAAAAATCATGCATAAACTGCAGGGGGATAGTAATGGATATTCGCTTCTGAGAGTCCCAGGGTGCGCTTCTGGGTGATCAGACAGAGAGGCCTGTGGTGGCCCAGGCCTGCGCCCCCGGACACGCCCAGCTGCGTCAGCACCCCGCGGCCAGTGCTCCTGGCTCCTTCGCTCCTGGCTAGACTTGGAGATAGATGGGGCCGCGCTTTGTGCTGTCAACGCGACTCTTCACGTGTACTGACAGTTGTCTGCAATGCCCTAGGTGTAACTATCATCAAAACAAATGTCAACAAAATGCACACAGGAAAGATTCACTGTTAGGTGGTATATATCAAATGTGACTTCTAAAGACAATGCTGAACATTTTCTGAAATCTTATGAAAAGCCACACGGGGGCACTATTACTTTAAAATGATATCCAATCATGCTGTTTGAAACTATGGCTTCTTTGAAGTTCAGTTTCCTCGAGTTTATTTTACTGTTGTGTACTTTGCCAGGTCTATTAAATGAGAAACTTTGGTCAATATAACAAAATATTTTCTTTACCCCGGAGAACACTTGAAAGGTTCCAGACTTCTGGATTTTGAATTTATTCTGGCCTTTTGTGCAATCATTCTTTCACTTTTACAGCCGTTTCCTTTGAACTTAAGGTGCAAGGCATATTTTTCACATTTCTGTACTTTTATATGCTTATAATACTTGCCACTGGCTACCATCTAATCCATTTTTTCACTCACATCTAGAATAAGGTAGATTGAAATAAACAATTAGGGAGAGTTCGGAGAAAATGTCTTCATCTTTCCTGGTTCCCACCTACCATTCCCAGGCTCAGTGCTTTGATGTCTGCACTGTTATACCTTTTATTATACAAAGGAGAAAATTAAGTCTTTTGAACCATTTCCTCTATTTTCAGTAAAAGCATCATATCAAATTTATAAAAGTAGAGGTTTTGGTAGTAGGGTGAGATTGGGAAAAAGTAAAATTCAGAATTTGCTTTTTTGCAATTTTTAAATGAGAAATGCCTTCCATATTGCTAACAGTGATGCTAAGGGCATAGCATCCTTTAATTGTATGAAAATATGCTTGTGAGGAAAGCTACAATGATGCTTATCATCGTTGGAATGTTCAATTAATGAACAATGATAAGGACAAATATTTCTCACCTCTTATTTCTCAATTCGAAGCTAAAATAACATGTAATCTTCTAATGCCATTTTTAGGACTATCCAACAAGGTGACTGCAATGTCCTGTATGTGAAGGCTTCATGGAAGCTGCTTAAATATAAAAGCAATAGATAACAGTGGTGAAAAGAGCCATCATAGGCTAAATAATTACAAAACCAGTGTCCAGAAATACTTGTTTTTAAGCACTTTCCGTTTTCTCAGTTCACCTTGATTTGGTAAACAGTTGGTTCTTGAACTAAACATGTTAGGGTGTTCCTTAGATTTTCTGTCCCCCATACTGATCCATTTATTGTGCTTTTTTGTCTCCAATGTCAGGTGTTTGCGTGTGTGCCTATGGGGCACTGTTCTCTCTAACTTATCTGTGCTTTTAGAAGTTCTCTTTTTGGTTTTGTGATAACAGAAATTCTTGTAATTCTTTGGGTTGTACACCCAAACAGCCAACTACTTTGGTAGGGGAAAGTTATTCAAAAGCTAATCTCAGGAATTAGTATTAAATTCCAGCACAATACCCACTGCACCCTCTTCTGTTAGTGGCCTTTAACCAGAGCCCATTCTCTTCTCATACGTTTTGTCCAAACATATTCCAGTTTCACTTTTCTTGGATCTCCCCAACTTTTCCAAGTGCACATGTCTAGCAGCGAGGCCATAGAATCAACATTCTCCTGCTTGGACCCTCACTTTAAATGTTGTCAAGAAATAGAAACTCAAGCAACCTCAAAACAGCTTTGAATTTCTCTCCCTGATCAGCTGGGTCCTAGTGTGAATACAGCCGAGTCTTGTACATGATCTTAGAGCTGAGGTGTGGCAACATCATAGGTGATGGAGGCAGTGTAGATTCTGGTAGAAAATTATGCTTTCTGTGCTTCTTTGGCTTCATGTTATTTCATTAAGGAAAAAGCATACCAAGATCCCAAGTGTATGAGATAAACATGACTTTGCAACAAATGTATAATATTGAGGATCATTACAATAAAGTTCATGCCTTCATCTTCACAAATAAAGAGATGGGGATCTAGGGCATGTTGACATGTCTTTGGAAGGAAATATTGCACTTCTTGTCCAAACTAATAAAACCAGGATATTTTAGAAAAATTGTAGCAATAAATATTATTTTTGATTACTCCATGTTTTTATATTGCACTAAGACTGAAATAATTGCTTTTTACAAAACACTCTTGGCTTTGCTTTGGTATGATTTGAAGCATTGATTGTGTTCTTTGTAAAATGGTTATTAGCTTTCACATTTTTTTCACCACTTCTCTTTGACAGCCACAGACTGTGTCTGATTCATCTCTGACCTTCACACAGAATATAATGAGTGGTGAAAAAGAAACAAACTGGATGTGTTTGCAGGAGTTAAAATAAGAGTAGTAGTTTGAATTCTGTATATTTGGATGAAGTTTTAGAGGTGTTTGGAGTGGAGAGATGCAAGTAATAAGCAGATTGTCAAATCGAGGAGCTGAGAGCTTTTTTGTTCCCCTTGAGTTTTATGTAGTGGACTCATGTGTAGTCATCAGGATTATGGAGGAATTTGTCTGTAAATGTGATTTTTATGGAACTTTTGATACTGGATCAAAGTGACATGTTTGAAGATAAAGGGCTTATACTTCTTGAATGCACATAGCCTTAACTTTAAATAAATGATCTAATAGAGAAAGTCTTTTCAGAAAGAAGACAAAATGTAAAAACCCAGTGTTCTCCAAGATAAAAGAATAAGCTGTATCCATTCTTAAGAGTAAGAGGTGAGAATTAGTGAAAGAAAGAAAAGGAACATTGAGGTTATGTTCAGTTCTTGAGTTTTCTTCCTTTCATGTTTAAGACTCTGTCTCATTCCATGGCATTGTTCTTAATTCTGGGAAGCCTTTAAATCAAATAATATTTTTGTACTTGGAAAAGCATTGCTGATATATACATGAAAGTATGAGAGTG
The DNA here is from genome assembly GCA_004027775.1 of Bradypus variegatus. Classification (NCBI taxonomy): domain Eukaryota; kingdom Metazoa; phylum Chordata; class Mammalia; order Pilosa; family Bradypodidae; genus Bradypus; species Bradypus variegatus. The sequence continues at coordinate 4,384 of PVKY010007025.1, read as the reverse complement.
GAAAATAGGCATTGCTTCAATATTTAGGAATAGTGTCCAGTATTCACAGAAGTTTTGACAATGTTTTTATAAGGAAAATGTATTCATGTTAGGAGATTTTGCTTTTGACAGTAGCATGCTGTCACTGCCAGGAGAGTCAAATTTCAAGTGAGCATGGGTTGGTGGAACTAATACCCCTGCTTTGATTATGTCAAACTTTGGCTTTCTGAAGGGCAACATTTTTTTTTAAACTTAGAGTTTAAGTACCCTTTAAGTGCCTGATATGTAATTTTATTTGAAATCATTCTAATTTGGTGTATGCATTTTGCTGCCTTCTTAAATAGAAGATACGTAACGTGATTTGAAAAAAATTGTTTTAATGTCTCATTTATTTTGAACATTAGTTTTCAGGGCAAACCACAGATGCACATGAAGGGTTAAATATAAACATTTATATAAATCCCATTTTAGGTGCCCTAGTTTAGGCTTTTGCCTCCTTTCCATATTGTCTCAGACAAGGAAAAGCCTCTGTGATTTCCTTTCCTGGGCTTTCTTTTTCAAGTGTGTTCTTGATCCCTTAATCCCACCACCATGCGCCTCTTCTGTTAATTATCACTGTTGGTTATTCTCTTCAGTCTCTCCGTGTCTTCTGGAAACTTCTCCTTCGGCTGTGGTTCTTAGATACACCCTGTACCAAAATAAAAAAAAAAGAATAAAACACCACTTTCTACAATTTCCACCTCCAGCTACTGCTAGATCTTTCGCCTTCCTTCACCATCAGACCTCTTGGAAGAGTAGTCTTTTATTTACTGCCTTTTCCCCCTCATGTCCAGTTCACTTCTTAGACAGGAGCAATTGGCTTTTTGCCCCTATCACTCTAGAATGAAACGCTCTGTGAAACCGCCAAATTCTAAGACGTCATAGACACTGATGTATCCTTTCTGGAGCATTTCATCTTTCTCAACATTTTCCACACCCTTGGCTTCTGAGACATTCCTCTGTCTTAACTATGTTCAAAACTCCCTAGTTGCATTTTCTCAGTTTCCATAAGCTGGTGCCTCTTTAACTACTTGGCTTTTAGTTGTTAGAGTTCTCTAGAGTTCTGTCCTTGATCACATTCTCATTCTATATTTTCTGTAGACACACATATCCATTTACAAACTGAAGACTCCCCAAGGAGTCTTTGGGAGACTAAAGACAAAATGACCTTCTAACTAATCAGTTTACTGGCCATTTGGAAGGACCCTTCCCACAAGAGTCTTTGAGCAGGCTCCTGTTCAACAGACAGCAAAGATAGCAAAATATTGTCACTATATGTTAGATGTCCTAGTGGCTAAGATTTGTGTCACAAGGTGTTGCTAACATATTTCATTGTCTGAAGTTCATCTCTTTGTCTTGCTTCCCTTTTTATGTCATGGCCATATGCTTTTTCCTTCTTATACGTTTAATCAACATTCTTACTTTCCCAGCCTATTACTGGATGAAGTTTGTATAAATGACTTCCTTAATAGTTTTTTCCAGCATTGGTGCTTGGTTATACATACCTATTGTATCAGCTTCAGTTTTCTGAAGTACAGTGTATACAACATGGCTTAACTTTTTATTACTATACATAAGGGAGGGATTCCATTTTTACTTTGCCTTTGGAACCAAGAGGAAGATCTACCAGAGGCAATCATAATTCTTATAATGTTTTCCCAAGGACAATTCCTTGGCCACTTGGTAGTCTCCATTCCTATTAACCTGTCAAGACCTATTCCTACTAGAGAATCCAAAATAAGGGAATCCCTAGGAGGTTAAGAAAATAAAGCCATCCATGGTCTTGATCCCACAAAAACCAAATGGGCATAGAAATGCCTGACAGCCTCAGGCAGTTAAACTAGAAATCACAGCCTTGGCATCTCATGGGGACTTTTTTGTGTACTTCTCAATCTAGGAAAAATCTCCTTATTCCAAATGTGTAGAGTCTATAATAAACAGGACCAGGACCTCTAAGCTATAGAGACTTCGACTCCGGGATGGACACCAGCCAGTGCCTCATGCTTCAGGGATAAAAGCCTTAAGTTGTAGACAAACAGAAGCACAGTGCTTTTCTCCTGACTTTTCCAGGCGTCTCTACCCTCAGGACTCACATTCTGAAATGTTAAGGATCTCTTAACACCCTGCTCAGTTAAGGATCACTTTGATTCCTCTGACCAGCCACATCTACGGCCAACTTGGTACATATTTCCACTGCAGGGTCCTCCTGCCTGATTCACAGCAGTTGTATGAGTAGTTTGACATTTCCAGAATAGTAAGTAGAATAAGAGGGAGAAAACCAACTTTATTGAGGAACATCTCTGTGCCAGGGCATTTGCATAAGTATATATGCATGCACACATATGTATATATTTGGTGGTCATCTATGTTCAATCCAACCAGCTATGACCGAAAATAACTTCTATCATATTGAAGAAAAAGAGGAGTCTGGTTGAAAATGACCACCTGGGTAGGTGTCCTGAATAGCCTGCTTTCTAGTTAAAAATACTCCCAAGTGCAAGCACCAATGCAATATTGGCCTTTGATCAATATAAAAGTTGGTCTGTTAGGCCATTGTCAATGCAATGAACTCTTTCTAGGCAACAGAGAACAAAATATTGTGGGGCTTGTACCTCCCTCAAGTTCCTAACCACCCACCAACACCTCTCCCCTTGCCTGTGTTCCACCCTCTCCACCTCACAACGATGGCTTAGCATCTTTCTAGCCAAGAGACAAAGAATGGTTACAAATCAGCTTTTCAGCACCCACATTTTTTGTGATTTCAACTATTTTAAATGTAAGGTTTCCTTGAATTTGTGATATCCTTCCTTGCCTTCTGAAAAGAGTATGCAGAATATAATAAATCATTAATTGCCCCCTCCATTTTTTTGGATGGCTCAACACCAGGAATATTATTTTTTTACTGTGTTCTGAAAATAGTCCTTCCTGCAGGGTGTGTGGAAGGCTCCAGTCTTGACACCAGCGCTCCTAGGATGCAGTGTTCCTTTGCATGTTTTTATTTTTAAACTGTTTTTCTCTACCTCCCTTTCTACCTGTCATCTCTGTTGCTGTCAGTGTTTTAGCCTGAGGACGCTATTCCCCTTGCATGGTTTTGTTTCTAACCTTCTGTGATCTTGAAAACCAAATAACTGTGTTTTGTTGTTGTTGTTGTTTTGTTTTTTAGAATTCTGGGTAAAATTAGAGGAAATAGGCTCTGATCAAAGGTCTGGGGAAAATTCTAAGCAGTAAAGTATGAGGTTTATTGCTTTAGGACTTTGATTTTCTGCTTTTCCCTCCTTGGAGGTTTTTTTGTTTCTTTATCTTTGTTTTTGTTTAAGGCTATCTTCTGTTCTTAGCCTTTCTCTGGATAGATGAAGCTGCCTCTTTATTTGCTACTGTTCATTAGCTGGTTTTGAAGAAGTCAGTACTTTAATTAAGTGTGGCCTGCAGAACGCCTGCGTCGGAATCACCAGGGTGCTTTTAAAATGCAGGTGCATGGGTCCTACCCCTGACAGATTAAATCACAATTTCTGGGTGTAGAAATTCAAATAGTCCCAGGTATTTGTATGCCTTGGAGCTTGAGAATTATTGGAATGGACATTATGGGAATGGGTACTTTCTCCGAGGTAACGCCGTCTTGCACTTGTAGCTGCAAATATCCCATCTGCTCAGACAAGCAGGAAAGCCTAGTGGTTAAAAGAGCAGCTCTGGAGTCAGACTGGCCAGGATTCAGATCCTGGTTCTCCAACTAATGACTGCATGGTAATGGCCAAGTTCTGTAAACAATTTGTACCTCAGTTTCCCCATTTATAAAATGGAGATGCTAGCAGTACCCACCTCATAGGGTTGTTGCATTGATATAGGAACAGGATTTAAAACAGTAAGCACTTAATACATGTTGGCTATTATTACTATCATATCTTTGTATAGGGGTGATAGTATAACTTATGTGGTTTGTCCAAAGCACAATTATTGCTGCCAATCATAAATATCTTCCCCAACCACCCTCAAGCCTGAGCAGGCATACATATAGACCAGCGTGATGCATCATGACTTCCCTTCTATTAGCATAACTTGGTCACGGCTATATAGACAATTGCTCCTACCACTTTGAAAGCAAAATGTCTAAGTTTTAAGGACTATCACTGTCATGAGCCTTAATTTTTATACATCTGTTAGCCTCAAATTATGAGATTCATTAAAGGATTCAAACCAGAGCAGTGGCTTTTTGATGGAATTCCATCCAGAAGTCTACTGGTTTCTATGGCAACCTGAATTCAAAATAGGATCTTAGAAGCCTCTAAAGAGTAGAAAAAGCAAGTTCCATTCCTCCTTTAGTTATGGAATGTATGGTTAGTGCAAAACATTTGCTAAATGGAACTTTTAT
>PVKY010007024.1:0-15340 GCA_004027775.1 Bradypus variegatus | reverse complement strand
TGCTTTCAATGGCCATCTTCAAAATGCCTCTCATCTGCAGCTCCTGTGCTTTCTTCAAAGTGTCCCTCTTGGCTGTAGCTCCTCTTCAAAATGTCACTCACAGCTGCACTGTTCCTTCTGTTTTTCAGTTCATTTATATGGCTCCACTGATCAAGGCCCACCCTGAATGGGTGGGGCAATGCCTCCATGGAAATTATCCAATCACAGTCATCACCCACAGTTGGGTGGGCACATCTCCATGGAAACACTCAAAGAACTACAATCTAATTAATGCTGATAGTTCTGCCCACACAAGATTACATCAAAGACATTGGTGTTTGGGGGACATAATACATTCAAACTGGCACAATTAGGGTATACTGTACATGATGGTATAAGATGGCTGACAGCAGAAGCACTAACCTTAAACATATTACCCATGTCTGCATGGAATGTCTCAGTGGGAATCATGATATGGGATGGTTACCCTCAGAAGTGTGTAATTTTACTGTTAAGCTACAAAATGATAGCCTTTTCCAAGGGCAAAGTGCCTCCAACATACATGGAGCATATGCCTCCCCCATGGGGTGGCCATGGAGCAGTGGCAATAAGGATGGCTTTATTTACCTTAAACTTGGACAGGAGGGTGTACATGGGGGGCTGCTATATGTCCCTGCCACATTGTATGATTCTATATGATTCCTTACCACACATTCCTAGCAATTGGGAAATAGATAAATCTAGATATCAAATGAAGCATAACTCCTGGTGGTTTTATCCTTTAGGTATTCTGGCCCCAGGGTGGGCTGAAATGGGTACCTAAAAGCATATAACAGCCTTGGCTAACCACACAGCTCACACCCTTATGAATCTAAATTAGCAATATCATTGTTAAATGATGAAACCACCCAATTATGGAAAGTAGTCTCACAAAACAGAATGGCTTTAGATATATTACCTGCAGCACAAGGTGGACCCTGTGCTCTTATAAACATACAATATTGTGTATATATTCCTGATTACTCACATAATGTTTCACAAGCTTTAAATCATATGTAAAGCATATATACAGTATTGATAAATTATCCACTGACCCCCTTTCTATTGGTTTGATTCTCTTAGTCAGCCTTGGTGGCATTTCTTTATAGGATTATCTTCTCTATCTTCCTTATGTCTTGGATCATTATGTTCTGTTGTCTTTTATATTGTTGTTGTGGTATATGGATGCAATGCCTATCTTATGGTCAATGCAGCCTGTTATAAGGGATGGAATGCGGTGGCCCATTTAGGAGGTGGCCTCCTCCTAAATGGCCCATAACAAACCTGCCTTAGCCAAGGACAAAGGTCAAGAAAGTAAACAATGTGACCACAGATGTAAAAAATGGCATTGATTGATTCTTAGTCTTAAACACTAATCTTAGTAAAATATCAGGTTTTAGGCCCTTTTAATGATTATACAAGAGACGAGACCCAATGTCCTCATTCTGTGTGGAATGTCTCTGTTCTAAAATCATATATTACTCCTTGTAGTCCCCCAATACCATGCAGGGCACTAAACATCCAGATGGCCACCAGTGGAGAAATTCTCCTTTTCTAAGTCCCAATAATACTCTGTCTGCTTCTGTTGCTGGCATGTTTTCGGTCTCACAGCCTGTTCTAGTTTGCTGATGCTGCCAGAATGCAAAACACCAAAGATGGATTGGCTTTTATAAAAGGGGGTATATTTGGTTACACAGTTACAGTCTTAAGGCCATAAAGTGTCCAAGATAACACATCAGCAATCAGGCACCTTCACTGGAGGATGGCCAATGGTGTCTGGAAAACCTCTGTTAGCTGGGAAGGCATGTGGCTGGCATCTGCTCCAAAGTTCTGGTTTCAAAATGGCTTTCTCCCAGGACGTTCCTCTCTAGGCTGCAGTTCCTGAAAAAAATGTCACTCTTAGTTGCACTTGGGATATTTGTCCTCTCTCAGCTTCTCTGGAGCAAGAGTCTGCTTTCAACGGCCATCTTCAAACTGTCTCTCATCGGCAGCTCCTGTGCTTTCTTCAAAGTGTCTCTCTTGGCTGTAGCTCCTCTTAAAAGTGTTACTCTCAGCTGCACTGAGTTCCCTCGGTTATGTTAGCTCATTTATATAGTTCCATTGATCAAGGCCCACTCTGAATGGGTGGGGCCACGACTCCATAGAAATATCCCATCAGAGTCATCACAGCTGGGTGGGGCACATTCCAAAGAAACACTCAAAGAATTACAATCTAATCAACACTGATTACATCTGCCTCCACAAGATTACATCAAAGATAATGGTGTTTGGGGGACACAATATATTCAAACTGGCAGACAGCCACACCAGCCCAGGTTATGCATGAACTCGTTCTGAGCCCAAACACTAGGTTATCAAAAGCATGCTTGCTAAATGTTCAGATAATCAGAATTTATTACAGTAAAATAAATATTTGGGCAAAGAAATCTATACCTGTATCCACTGATGTTCTGTCAACAGAATATTTGACACAGATGAAGCTATATCCAATGCAACTTCACCAGAAATAAGTCAACTGACAGAAAGAATATACACACACACAAACCAAATCACCATTCCATTTAACATTGGTTCTCATTAAAATCATACTTCTAAACATATCAGTAATAATGAAAATAATAACAGCAAATTATTTTTTGATAGGAACTGTCTAAACATTATTTTTTCTGTCATATATTCATGAAAGCTAACCAGTCAAAGAAGAACTAATGTGGCTTCCTTTGCAGAGATGATAAGACCTGGTACTTAAAGAACTAACTCAGAATCACTCATTTAGAAAGGAATGGAACTGCTCCTTAACCCAAACAGTCTGCTTCTGGAGCTTCTTGCTATTATATACACTCCAAGACTTTTTTTCTTTTTCTTTAGTAATTCTCTAGCAAAAAAACAAAACTGGGAAGGTGAAAGTTCAAATTAAGAAGTGATTGAGCAATACCCATGCCTGTCCTTCACCCACATACTAAATATCCATTAAGCATTCCCCCTAGCATTCCTCTCCTTGGACAGCTAGGTTTCAGCCTCTGATTTAACATAAGTGTAGAATGATTTGGGGCAATAATCAGCTTCCTACAAACCAGTATCATTCAAAATAGCTTCCCTTCACCAGGCCTAATGGTACTTTTACTTTAAACCACTAATCCCATCTATCAGCAATAGAGTTTACAGTTGAATAATTTCATCAAAGATGATTGAATCTTACCTCAATACCACCACGCCCCGCCTTCTGATACTATTTATTCCTGGAATGAATGCCACGCCCAGCTTCCTCCTGCCTACTGAGGAGGTCTTGAGGAGTATAAAAGCACAGTCACGGCTCTCACCTGAACCCAGACACCTCTGTCTCCCTGTCCGAAGAGGACGTGATGGAGCAGCATCTTCTCTGCTGCGTCTACGAGGCCTGGGCTTCTGCAGGCAAGGCACCCGGGCCACAGCCGCCGCCGGCCCTGAGCGCAGACGATGCTAGGCCCGGACCGCTCCCTTTCTATCCCCAGCTGGGGGAGCTCTCTTGGGACAAGCAGGACTTCAACTGGCAACTGCTCTCCAGTCCCTGCGGGCTGCTGTGCTGGGACTGCCCGCGACACCGACCCGGAGCCCAGAGCACCTCCAGGCGGCGCACTGATCCGCCTACCGTGGACCCGACGCCCGCGACACCGAGGGAGCCAGAGGCGCTCACAGGAGAAGCAGACGATGCCCAGGAGGCCGACATGAGCTCACCCCGCCAACCTCCCTCGGCCCGCCTGCCCCGCCAAGGACACACACAGCTGGGTCCCGAGACCCTTGAAGGCGCTGACCCTCCCCAGCGTCGCTCTCCTCCTGCCCCCGCCGTGCCCCAAGGCTACTGGCCGTGGATTCTCCGCGCTGTGGCTTATTCGCGCAGGAGCTTCATCCGCCGGCGGCTTTTAGAGTTCAGATTTTGGTTCGTCCTTGGATGCTTTTCCAGGAATCGGTGCAACGATCACTCCTTTCCCACTGCTCAATAGTGATCTAAGAAGTTTTGCCTTCAAAGTCCTTTGTAAAAATTTCTCTCACTTCCTCAATAAAAATGGGCCCCAATGCCAAAGCTTTTCTTTCTCCTGTGTCTGGCTGTTGTGGAAGGACGAGAGGAGGAGCGGGCGCGGTGGGTGGCGGTTCTGGCGCGGAATCCTCGGCTGCCTCGTGAGCAGTGCCCCGGGGGCTGGATCTCCAATGAGAAGGGGGCGATAAGAGATTGACGGACCCACAGCAAAAGTCACTGACTCGTGGACGAGGGCGGAGAAATCCACTTTACGCAGGAAACATGCCTGCTGGCTCGACCACGACCTTCTTCCCTCTGAGTCTATCTCAGAGGCCCTCCTCCTAGCTCTGCCGCTTCTGCCGCATTTTACCCCTGCAAGCCATGTGTAAGTTTAGCTCTTCTATGGTGCAATGCTTCTGTCTCCCTCAGAGGCAGAGGAAATCCCAGAAAGTGTCCCTTTTGCCTCAAACCTTCCGCAACTCTCAGTCCCATAACGTGAAGCATGGCATTCTACTTGTTAGAAGCCAGTCACTGGATCCAGCCCGCATGTAAGGGTAGGCAATGACACAAGACACTGTCAGTAGGTGGGGATCATTTGAAGCCATTAAAGAAACTGCCTATGGCCTCTTTTCCCTCCGCTCCAGTAAACATGGCTTCCTCCCTGGCCTCTGGGGAAGAAAGTATGTTGAATAAGAATGTTTGGAGCAGATACAGACTTGGGCAACTCTAGGGGCCAGAGCTGCAGCTGCCACTGATAAGAGAAAGCAAAGGAAGGCAGGCCATGGCACTGCTAGAGGACCTTAACCAGGAGGGCCATAATGCTGCAACACCATGCCTCTAAGAGCATACCACAATATACACTGCATTACGAATGGCTAATGCACCAGAATGATCCCCATACAGAGGCGCTAATACCTCTGATCTGGCCTTTTGGAGCCTCAGGCAATGTCCAGAGATCTGAGATACTAAAAGGCAGTTGTGGGAGAGGTGAGTATCTTGGATCATATCAGCGAGTGGGACCTGGATATTGGAAAAGCCAGAGCCCATGGATATCAACACACATGAATTTTACCACTCATTTTACACATTGGGTGCAAAACAGAGAGTATGTCACTTGTATGTGCAGTCTCTGAAATGACACCATGACAAATTTTGTAACTCATACATGTTTTTCAACAGGATCCTGAGCATGCAATAGTCAAAGCAAATACTGCACCAGGTAAGAGTTAAACAGGCAAGAATGACTTATTTCAGGGGAAGCTATAGTAGGGGAGAGAGAACAGAAACCAATTCTGAACTTAACTATTTGAAACAAGGGACAGAAAACTTTTTAAGCGCTGAAGTGGGCTAGTGAAAATTCCCCAGAGAATGACAGGGGATGGATTTACTGAGGTTGCAATTAAGATCGTTAGTTTCCACCAAGATGGGTTAGGGATATGCTGGGTTGCCATTAGGACCACCTGATTTGGAATGTTTTACTTTGTAGTAATGAGGCTGCCAAGAGCCTGTACGGGCCGGGAGAGAGCAAGAGGGAGATAAGGAGCTCTCTAGTTAGATGCCTGGATAGTTACGGGCAGGAGTAAAAGGGAGGTCAGGGGCCTAGAGTCAGCTGAAATCTGTCTAAAGTTTGGTGAAACTAAGGGGAAATTAAGGCAGCTTTGGCCACTGTATAAAACCAGCTGAACTGGTTCTGTTTCACTTCTGAATATGCACACATTCTCCTAATGTCCTCTTCTATCAGGATACTGATGGGTGAGGAGGAAGAAAAGGAAAAGGAACTAAGGGTTACCTTCCTACCTTTCTTCTATGTCACTCTTTTCAGCATAACTGTTTATCTAATAGAGGAACTTACAGGAAAATGAAAAGATATGTGAGGGTTCCTTAGCATTTAGGCTTTGGAGGGCCCAGTGTCCCCATTCTTCATGGTAACATGCTTAGCCTGTAGCTGTTTTGAATCTCTGAACTTCCATGTATTGAGAGTATACTGGAATTCTCTGTTCCTGGGGCCTCATCAACATTTGCAAATGGGGCACAAGAAACAGCAGACAGGCATTTGAGGTTTTTCCTCTGCTCATTCTCGTGCTCCATTGTCCCACTGATATTCACTTGTAAAACAATTCTAAGGTAAAATTACTAATAATTTCCTTTTGGGACAGCTATTCATGAAACCAAGCATGCATCCTGTGCCAGTTTAGATATATTATGTCCTCCATAAAAGCCATATTCTTCGATGCAAATTGTGGGAGCAGACTGATTAGTCTGTTGATTGGGGTAGAACCTCTGATTGAATTATTTCCCTGGAGGTGTGGCCCTGCCATTCAGGGTAGATCTTGATTAGTTCACTGGAGTATTTAAGAGAGAATTAAGAGCTGACATAGACCCAGATGCTTCCTGACGTTTAGAAATGCTTGAAGATGTGGACAGAAGGATGCTTGGAGATGCTAAGCTAAGAGATGAAGCCCAGAGTTTGCCCCAGAGAAGCTAAGAGAAGACTTGAAGATGCTTAGAGAGAAAGCCACTGGAATCACAGCTGAAAGCAACACAACCCCGGGAGCAATGGACCAGCAGACACCAGCCATGTGCCTTCCCAGCTCTGCTGCTTTGGATGGATTATGTCCCCCAAAATGCCATGTTCTTTAATGCAGTCTTGTGGGGGCCAATGTATTAGTGCTGATTAGGTTGGAATCTTTGGATTAGCCTGTTTCCATAGAGATGTGACCCACCCAATTGTGGGTAACACCTTTGATTAGATTATTTCCGTGGAGGTGTGGCCCCATCCATTCATCATTGGTCTTGATTAGTTTACAGGAGCTCTATTAAAGCTCACAAACAGAAAAATCTCAGAGCTGCTGAGAGTATAATTGTGGAGAGCAGCTAAAAGTGACATTTTGGAGATCAGCTGCAGCTTAGAGAGAGAGTTTGGAGATGGCCGTTGAAAGAAGACTTTTGCTGATACTTTGCTCTGGAGACACTAAGAGAGGACAAATGTCCCAAGGGCAACATTTTGAAGAATGTACAGGAACTGAGAGAGAAGCTGGGATCAATAGACAGCAGCCACGTGCCTTCCCAGCCAACAGAGGTTTTCTGGACACTATTGACCTTCCCTTGGTGAAGGTATACTCATGTCGGTGCCTTAATTTGGACATTTCCATGACCTTCAGACTGTAAATTTGTAACTAAATAAATCCCTTTTATAAAAGCCAATCCATTTCTGAAATTTTGCATAATGGCAGCGTTAGCAAACTGGAACACCAGCTAACAGAGGATTTTTTGGATGCCATTGGCCATTCTTCATTGAAGTTATCCTCTTGTTGATGCCTTAAGTTTGGACACTTTTATGGCCTTAGGACTGTAACTTTGTAACCTAATGTCTCCTTTATAAAAACCAATCTATTTCTGGTATTTTTGCATAATGGCAGCATTAGTAAATCAGAACAGGCCCCTTCTGAATACAGTGCCCAGTACCATTGGATGTCACCTGTCCATGGAGTCAATCCTGATCCACAACGTACACTCCCCTTTGTGAACACAGAAGGCCTGGCCCAGGGGGATCCACAGCTTCAGTATATGGCATGTGCCAGGAGAACAGAGCAGCTGGGAGCCTGAGCACCAAGACCTTTCCACGCTGCTCCTTTTTTTCTTTGAAGATATTCAAGAATCAATCGCCTTCACTTTTTTTCCTTGACAATTATTTGGAACTTGGAACATTGTCAGTGAACTTTTATAGAATATATAGAAGACTTTTCCTTAGGTTTCTCATGTCTACCCCCATTGATGAAGAATTAGGCCACACCAGAGGGTAGGAATAAGGGCAGGGAGAGAAAGTTAGGATGTGCTGAGTGGATGGGGAGAAACCTTCCTGGACCTGGAGAAATTCTGGGGTTCTAAGAGAAATAATTAAGCAAATTACATTCTGTAGGACACTTCATACACATTAACTTTTATTATTAATGAAGTCTGACTTGAGAAATGAATGCTAAAATGATCATTTCACAGATGATAAAAGACATCATAGAGTCTTCAGAGAACTTTCTGAGGCTCACTCATGTAGAATGGCATGGAACTGTGCAGTTACCCAAACAGTCTGCTTCTGCATAAACCAAACAGTCTGCTTCTGCATAAACTTGCCCTTAGGAAGGTACACAAAGAGTTGCAGGCTCTTTCATATTAGCAATCTGCTAGCTGAAGACGAAACTGGGAAAGTGAAGGTTCCTTTTAAGAACTGGGCTACCCTGTCCACATTCCCAGTTATGCCTTAGGCCTTCCCCCATCATTCCACTGCCTGGAGGCATAGGTGCCAGCCTCAGCTCCTGCCTTAGCAGTGTGATTTGGGGACAATAATCGGCTTTCTACAAACCATTGTCCCACTAAATCAGCTTCTTTACCCAAGCCTACTAGTACTTGGCATTTTCAAATGCTAATCCAATCTAACACCAATATACCCTGCCATGGATAATTCCACCCAAGTTGATTACATTTTCAGATTAATGTCTTCAAGTCCTGTCTTCTGATGCAATTTGCTCCTAGGTTTATAGTACCCACCCAGTTCTCTGTGAGGATTATAAATAGGCTTTGGCTGTTCATTTCTGAGTCCCAGATACTCTGTCTCCATGGTGGAGAAAGTCATAATGGAGGGGTCTTTTCCCACATTCTGTGACAGATGGGGTGACCAGGCTACAAAGGCTGCCAGCCCTTCTGCACTGAAGACTTGGGTCAGACTTCTCCCTTTATACTCCGAGCTGGGCAAGCTCTCTTGGGACAGCCAGGAATTCAATTGCAATTGCTTTCCAGTCCCTGCAGGCTGCTGCACTGGGGCAACCCATGACACAGACCCAGAGCACAGAGCACCAGGAATCCCAGTGCACACCCACCGGTCCCAACCTGTGACCCAGAAAGAGCCAGAGGCTCCCCAGGGGAAAGACATACATGCCCTCTGCACCAGCCCCCCCTTAGGCCATGTGGTCATGCTCCACGCACAGACAACTGGGAGCCAGACCTCTGAGGGTGGATCTTCTGCCAGCCCTGAACGCAGAAGATTAGAGTCAAATTAAGTCTAAAGTTTGGGTAAAACTAAGTCTAAAGTCCTTCTTTCCACATTTCCAAGCATCTCTAAACGTCAGCAAGCATCTGGGTCTGTCAGCTCTTAATTCTCTCTTAAATACTCCAGTGAACTAATCAAGATCCACCCTGAATGGAAGGGCCGCACCTCCAGGGAAATAATTCAATCAGAGTTTCCACCCCAATCAACAGACTAATCATTCTTCAGATTGCACTGAAGAATATGGCTTTTCTGGGGGACATAATATATCTAAACTGCCACAGGCCCAGCTGTCCCTAAATGGAAATTATTAATAATTTTCTTTGAATTTCTGTTTTATAAGTGAATATCAACGGAACAACGGGGAATGAGAATGAACAGAGGAAAAACCTCAAATGCCTGTCTGCTGTTTCTTGTACCCCATTTGCAAATGTTGGTGAGGCCCCAGGAACAGAGAATTCCAGCATACCCTCAATACATGGAAGTTCAGAGAGATTCAAAACAGCTACAGGCTAAGCATGTAACCACAGAGAATGGGGAAACTGGGCCCTCCAAAGCCTAAATGCTAAGGAACCCTCACATATCTTTTCATTTTCCTGTAAGTTCCTCTATTAGATATAAACAGTTATGCTGAAAAGAGTGACATAGAAGGAAGGCAGGAAGGTAACCCTTAGTTCCTTTTCCTTTTCTTCCTCCTCACCCATCAGTATCCTGAAAGAAGAGGACATTAGGAGAATGTGTGCATATTCAGAAGTGAAACAGAACCAGTTCAGCTGGTTTTATACAGTGGCCAAAGCTGCCTTAATTTCCCCTTAGTTTCACCAAACTTTAGGCCCCTGACCTCCCTTCCACTCCTGCCCGTAACTATCCAGGCATCTAACTAGAGAGCTCCTTATCTCCCTCTTGCTCTCTCCCGGCCCTTACAGGCTCTTGGCAGCCTCATTACCACAAAGTAAAACATTCCAAATCAGGTGGTCCTAATGGCAACCCAGTATATCCCTGACCCATCTTGGTGGAAACTAATGATCTTACCTGCAACTTCAGCAAATCCATCCACTATCATCCTCTGGGGAATTTTCACTAGCCCATTTCAGTCCTTAAAATTTTTCTGCCCTTTGTTTCAAATAGTTAAGTTCGGAATTGGTTTCTGTTCTCTCTCCCCCACTATAGCTTCCCCTGAATAAAGCTATTCTTGCCTGTTTAACTCTCATCTGGTGCAGTTTTTTCTTTGTCTATTGCATGCTCAGGATCCTGTGGAAAAACGTGTATGAGTTACAAAATTTGTCATGGTGTCATTTCAGAGATTGCACATTCAAGTGACATGCTCTCCTATTTGTACTTCATGTAAAGTTGAGTGGTAAAATTCATGTGTGTTGACATCCATGGGCTCTGGCTCTTGCAATGTCCAGGTCCCAATTGCTAATATGATCCAAGATACTCACCTCTCCTGGAACTGCTTTTTATATGTCAGGTCTCTGGACATTGCCTGAGGCTCCAAAAGGCCAGACCAGAGATATTATCCTCTGCAAGGAGATCATTTTGGTCCATTAGCCATTTGTAGTGCAGTGCACATTGCGGTATGCTCTTAGAGGCATGGCGTTCCAGTATTATGGCCCTCCTGGTTAAGATCCTCTAGCAGTGCCATGGCCTTACTTCCTTCGCTGCTTGCTCTTAGCAGTGGCAGCTGCAGCTCTGGCCCCTGGAGTTCCTGAAGTCTGTATCCGCTCCAAACATTCTTATTCAACATACTTTCTTCCCCACAGGCCAGGGAGGAAGCCATGTTTACTGGAGCTGAGGGAAAAGAGGCAATAGGCAGTTTCTTTAATGGCTTCAAATGATCCCCACCTACAAATAGTGTCTTGTGTCATTGCCTACCCTTACAAGTGGGATGGATCTAGTGACTAGCTTCTAACAAATAGAATGTCATGTTTCACACTCTAGGAATGAGAGTTGTGGAAGTTTGGGGGCAGAAGGGACACTTTCCCAGATTTCTTCTGCTCTGAGGGAGAAAGAAGCCTTGCACCATAGAGGAGCTAAACTTACACATGGCTTGTAGCGGTAAAATGCGGCAGAGGCGGCAGAGCTAGGAGGGCCTCTGAGATGGACTCGGAGGGAAGAAGGTCCGGACGGAACCAGCAGGAATGTTTCCTGTGTTAAGTGGATTTCTCCGCCCTCGTCCACGTGTCAGAGACTTTTGCTAAGGGTCCTTCAAACCTCTTGTCGCCCCCTTCTCATTGGAGATCCAGCCCCCGGGGCACTGCTCACGAGGCAGCCGAGGATTCCGCGCCAGAACCGCCACCCACCGCGCCCGCTTCTCCTCTCGTCCTTCCACAACAGCCAGACACAGGAGAAAGAAAAGCTTTGGCATTGGGGCCCATTTTTTATTGAGGAAGAGCTCCTGCGCGAATAGGGCACAGCGCGGGGAATCCACGGCCAGTAGCCTTGGGGCACGGCGGGGGCAGGAGGAGAGCGACGCTGGGGAGGGTCAGGGCCTTCAAGGGTCTCGGGACCCAGCTGTGTGTGTCCTTGGCGGGGCAGGCGGGCCGAGGGAGGTTGGCGGGGTGAGCTCATGTCGGCCTCCTGGGCATCGTCTGCTTCTCCTGTGAGCGCCTCTGGCTCCCTCGGTGTCGCGGGCGTCGGGTCCACGGTAGGCGGATCAGTGCGCCGCCTGGAGGTGCTCTGGGCTCCGGGTCGGTGTCGCGGACAGTCCCAGCACAGCAGCCCGCAGGGGCTGGAGAGCAGTTGCCAGTTGAAGTCCTGCTTGTCCCAAGAGAGCTCCCCCAGCTGGGGACAGAAAGGGAGCGGTCCGGGCCTAGCATCGTCTGCGCTCAGGGCCGGCGGCGGCTGCGGCCCGGGTGCCTTGCCTGCAGAAGCCCAGGCCTCGTGGACGCAGCAGAGAAGATGCTGCTCCATCACGTCCTCTTCGGACAGGGAGACAGAGGTGTCTGGGTTCAGGTGAGAGCCGTGACTGTGCTTTTATACTCCTCAAGGCCTCCTCAGTAGGCAGGAGGAAGCTGGGCGTGGCATTCATTCCAGGAATAAATAGTATCAGAAGGCGGGGCGTGGTGGTATTGAGGTAAGATTCAATCATCTTTGATGAAATTATTCAACTGTAAACTCTATTGCTGATAGATGGGATTAGTGGTTTAAAGTAAAAGTACCATTAGGCCTGGTGAAGGGAAGCTATTTTGAATGATACTGGTTTGTAGGAAGCTGATTATTGCCCCAAATCATTCTACACTTATGTTAAATCAGAGGCTGAAACCTAGCTGTCCAAGGAGAGGAATGCTAGGGGGAATGCTTAATGGATATTTAGTATGTGGGTGAAGGACAGGCATGGGTATTGCTCAATCACTTCTTAATTTGAACTTTCACCTTCCCAGTTTTGTTTTTTTGCTAGAGAATTACTAAAGAAAAAGAAAAAAAGTCTTGGAGTGTATATAATAGCAAGAAGCTCCAGAAGCAGACTGTTTGGGTTAAGGAGCAGTTCCATTCCTTTCTAAATGAGTGATTCTGAGTTAGTTCTTTAAGTACCAGGTCTTATCATCTCTGCAAAGGAAGCCACATTAGTTCTTCTTTGACTGGTTAGCTTTCATGAATATATGACAGAAAAAATAATGTTTAGACAGTTCCTATCAAAAAATAATTTGCTGTTATTATTTTCATTATTACTGATATGTTTAGAAGTATGATTTTAATGAGAACCAATGTTAAATGGAATGGTGATTTGGTTTGTGTGTGTGTATATTCTTTCTGTCAGTTGACTTATTTCTGGTGAAGTTGCATTGGATATAGCTTCATCTGTGTCAAATATTCTGTTGACAGAACATCAGTGGATACAGGTATAGATTTCTTTGCCCAAATATTTATTTTACTGTAATAAATTCTGATTATCTGAACATTTAGCAAGCATGCTTTTGATAACCTAGTGTTTGGGCTCAGAACGAGTTCATGCATAACCTGGGCTGGTGTGGCTGTCTGCCAGTTTGAATATATTGTGTCCCCCAAACACCATTATCTTTGATGTAATCTTGTGGAGGCAGATGTAATCAGTGTTGATTAGATTGTAATTCTTTGAGTGTTTCTTTGGAATGTGCCCCACCCAGCTGTGATGACTCTGATGGGATATTTCTATGGAGTCGTGGCCCCACCCATTCAGAGTGGGCCTTGATCAATGGAACTATATAAATGAGCTAACATAACCGAGGGAACTCAGTGCAGCTGAGAGTAACACTTTTAAGAGGAGCTACAGCCAAGAGAGACACTTTGAAGAAAGCACAGGAGCTGCCGATGAGAGACAGTTTGAAGATGGCCGTTGAAAGCAGACTCTTGCTCCAGAGAAGCTGAGAGAGGACAAATATCCCAAGTGCAACTAAGAGTGACATTTTTTTCAGGAACTGCAGCCTAGAGAGGAACGTCCTGGGAGAAAGCCATTTTGAAACCAGAACTTTGGAGCAGATGCCAGCCACATGCCTTCCCAGCTAACAGAGGTTTTCCAGACACCATTGGCCATCCTCCAGTGAAGGTGCCTGATTGCTGATGTGTTATCTTGGACACTTTATGGCCTTAAGACTGTAACTGTGTAACCAAATATACCCCCTTTTATAAAAGCCAATCCATCTTTGGTGTTTTGCATTCTGGCAGCATCAGCAAACTAGAACAGGCTGTGAGACCGAAAACATGCCAGCAACAGAAGCAGACAGAGTATTATTGGGACTTAGAAAAGGAGAATTTCTCCACTGGTGGCCATCTGGATGTTTAGTGCCCTGCATGGTATTGGGGGACTACAAGGAGTAATATATGATTTTAGAACAGAGACATTCCACACAGAATGAGGACATTGGGTCTCGTCTCTTGTATAATCATTAAAAGGGCCTAAAACCTGATATTTTACTAAGATTAGTGTTTAAGACTAAGAATCAATCAATGCCATTTTTTACATCTGTGGTCACATTGTTTACTTTCTTGACCTTTGTCCTTGGCTAAGGCAGGTTTGTTATGGGCCATTTAGGAGGAGGCCCAGGCCCTGGGCCACCGCATTCCATCCCTTATAACAGGCTGCATTGACCATAAGATAGGCATTGCATCCATATACCACAACAACAATATAAAAGACAACAGAACATAATGATCCAAGACATAAGGAAGATAGAGAAGATAATCCTATAAAGAAATGCCACCAAGGCTGACTAAGAGAATCAAACCAATAGAAAGGGGGTCAGTGGATAATTTATCAATACTGTATATATGCTTTACATATGATTTAAAGCTTGTGAAACATTATGTGAGTAATCAGGAATATATACACAATATTGTATGTTTATAAGAGCACAGGGTCCACCTTGTGCTGCAGGTAATATATCTAAAGCCATTCTGTTTTGTGAGACTACTTTCCATAATTGGGTGGTTTCATCATTTAACAATGATATTGCTAATTTAGATTCATAAGGGTGTGAGCTGTGTGGTTAGCCAAGGCTGTTATATGCTTTTAGGTACCCATTTCAGCCCACCCTGGGGCCAGAATACCTAAAGGATAAAACCACCAGGAGTTATGCTTCATTTGATATCTAGATTTATCTATTTCCCAATTGCTAGGAATGTGTGGTAAGGAATCATATAGAATCATACAATGTGGCAGGGACATATAGCAGCCCCCCATGTACACCCTCCTGTCCAAGTTTAAGGTAAATAAAGCCATCCTTATTGCCACTGCTCCATGGCCACCCCATGGGGGAGGCATATGCTCCATGTATGTTGGAGGCACTTTGCCCTTGGAAAAGGCTATCATTTTGTAGCTTAACAGTAAAATTACACACTTCTGAGGGTAACCATCCCATATCATGATTCCCACTGAGACATTCCATGCAGACATGGGTAATATGTTTAAGGTTAGTGCTTCTGCTGTCAGCCATCTTATACCATCATGTACAGTATACCCTAATTGTGCCAGTTTGAATGTATTATGTCCCCCAAACACCAATGTCTTTGATGTAATCTTGTGTGGGCAGAACTATCAGCATTAATTAGATTGTAGTTCTTTGAGTGTTTCCATGGAGATGTGCCCACCCAACTGTGGGTGATGACTGTGATTGGATAATTTCCATGGAGGCATTGCCCCACCCATTCAGGGTGGGCCTTGATCAGTGGAGCCATATAAATGAACTGAAAAACAGAAGGAACAGTGCAGCTGTGAGTGACATTTTGAAGAGGAGCTACAGCCAAGAGGGACACTTTGAAGAAAGCACAGGAGCTGCAGATGAGAGGCATTTTGAAGATGGCCATTGAAAGCA
>PVKY010007023.1:0-15340 GCA_004027775.1 Bradypus variegatus | reverse complement strand
TCTCCTCTCCCCTTCTGTAAGGACCCCAGTCGTATTGGATTAAGGCCCACCTGCTCCAGTATGACCCCATTCTAGCACATTTTAATCATATCTTCAAAGACACTATTTCCAAATAAGGTCACCTTCACAGGACCTGGGGTTAGGCCTTGAACACATCCTTTTGGGGGACACAGTTCAACCCCAACACCCTTCCTACCATTGGACTGCCTTATCTGAATTTTCAGAGTTGATGAGCAAAATCAACAGTTGCCTTTTCTTTCTACTCATGAAATGGCATGTGGCCACCATTCCAGATTCTGTCTTATACTGCAGAAGAAAATGACTGTAATTCTAGCTATCTTTATTTGAAAGTTTTCCTTTTATTTTACTGATGGCCTGTAATCACATTGTTGAGCATGTAATTTTTTTCTTATGGTAGCTTGAGCCTTGTTTTTTTTTTAATGCTCCACAAATCCTGGACTCAGAGTGGGAATTAGGGTGGGGGTTAGGAGTAGGGCTAGGAGCTGTGCAATTATTTAAATGCAGACACCTGCAAACATCTGCTCCAGTAACAGCACTAGTGAGGGGAAAATAGCTAATTCAGACATTGCTTCAAACATACTTGAAGATATTTATGCAATGTTATGTGCTATCTATAGAAGATCTTCAAGCCTGGGGCCAAAAGTAAGCAACATTCTGAAGCTGGTATTACTACTTTTTATAGAAAAGGAGAAAATATGTAATAAAATCAAAGATCTAAAGTTTGAGAGGCAGAGGACTGACTTTCGTCTTCCTTTAGTGACTCCACTACAAGGGGAGGGGAGGGGAGAGGAAGGGAGGGGAGGCGAAGGCACCAATTCACCCACCACATTCTCAGAAAGGACATGAGAAGCCATCATGGCTCTCTCTAAAGATCTAAAGATAAGCTGCCAAAGTGAATGAATTAGTCTTGTGGGTCTCTGCCTTGTACAAAGAAGGCCTGAAAAAAAATAGCTAGGGTTAATAGCTGTGAGCAAAAAGAACATATATTTTTTCTTTCACTCTTTCCCAAATTCACAGGTATGTGAAATCCATGGTGTGTGGTCTGAAGTATAAATAAGGAAGCCTAAATCAGGCAACCAAAGAAACAAAATATTAATCTATTTTCTAGTATCTGCCTGTCCATTTTGAGGGTGGAGGTCTAGAATTAATCTTGCTCCCCAAAGCTGAGCATCTACTGTGAGGCTCCTTCAAGCAGCAGCTGTGTCTCCATTGTGTATGGACACCACTGGATTTCATCCTGCTTCCTAATTTAGCCACTGGGACCTGGGTCCACACTTGAACCTTAGCTCCTTTGACTGAACTCTGACTCCCTGATTATCCCGCCTCCCAGGGATTAGACCCCAGTCCTAAACTCCTAATTGCTGTTTCATCTAGCTCACTGCCTCGCCATCTATGGCTTTCTCTGCTGCCCAAATGCCTGTTGCTGAGCTCTTTCAGACTGGGGGCCATAGTAGCCATGGCTGGACCACCTCAGGGCAGGGGCAAACCAGCCCTACCTGCCCCCAGCCCACTTCCTTCTCCCCACCAACCCTCCACTGAAGTCCCAGAATCCACTTATTCATTCAATTCATATTGAGCACTTACTCCGTTGGAGATACCGTGCAAAGCACTGTAGTACAGCATTGAATCGTGCAGGGCTCTGCTCTCCAGGGGCAGTCTAGTGGAGGAGACAGGAAATTAAAGGTTACAAAGGTTTCTGTGATAAAGGAATGGACCCTGACCAGATGTCCTCTATCCACTCACCTTCCAGCAGAGAGGAAATGGCCTTCAGTTCTTATGCATGTCCTGGGTAGGCTCAATTTTCATAAAAGATGATCAGTTAGCTCTGTTGATTGTTAAACTAGAAACTTGGAATAATTGAGTTTTGCCCAGAGATTTTAATTCCAAGATCACTGCTGGCCAAACTCCCAAAAGCTGGTGAAAACTCTTCTGGAGGATTGGCTGAAGGACACACTGATTTACCAGTCCTCTTTACAGAATGACTGTAATGGCCCCCAGCAGTCAGGCCCTGTGTAAGTGTCCATCCGCCTCTGAGGACTCCTGGAGCAGTTTGCTCCGGATAGTCTGAAACTCACTGGAAGAGGGGAGGTACCACCCCCTTGTTGAAATACCCTCTTCTTTTCTATTCTTCAATCACTTTCTCCTAGGCTCCTTCCTGTCTCTGGCTTCTTCTTAGTCTATTTTGAGAGTTTCTTTATTTTGTCATACAAAACTGAAATTACCATCTTCTTCCACCAAACCTGACTCTGCTTTTATGCTTTTAAGCCAATTCCTGACCCAGCTTCTGACCATCTCTCCAGACTCATCTGATCCTCCGTCACCACCTCCCACCCCTTGCACACCGCACCAGAGCACACCGTATTTCAATTCCTTAGATTCACCGCATTTGTGCTTATCACCTGACCTTTACACACGATATTCCCTCTGCCTTAATCGTTTGAATAAGCATGTACACACACACACACACACACACACACAATTCCTTCTCTAGGTTAACTTATCTTTTAAGTGCCACTTCTTCCAGGGTGCCTTCCTTGTCCCCTCCACATCTCTGTGTCTTGCCCCTGCTGTGCACTATCAGTGCACTCTGGACTATCCCACTTTATGGCAATTGTCATGCACTCTACGAAGTGACTATCACAGGGGGAATTGAATCAAATTACTTCTTCTGAAGAATGAATTTCATTGGATTGAGGGCTGCTTTGAGAAATACCCTCCAAGAAACACATTCTATTCTTGAGGATGTTGTTGAGGATGTTGTTCACCATTTTTTAGAGACTTCTTCATGAGGACCCAAGGCAAGGGGCTTTTTTCTGCTCTTTTATTCAGCAGTAGTTGCACTTCTTCTAAGAATAGAATTGTTTTATCTTAAATACATTGTCAATTCTGTAAGAATTATGCTACCCTTGTGATAATGGCCCCTAGAAATCTGCATCCCATTCTTCATGGGATGAATTTTATTTATTTGTCCCATTTCTTTACTTGTCTTTCATGCCTACTTTCAAATTATATCAACTTGCTATATAATTGCTGTAACAATAACATGTAAATGGATTTAAATCTTTTTTGGGGGGGTATCAGGCCAGGTATAAATAATTAAATAAATAAATGAAAGTATATAGCAATACAAAGTTGAAAAAGGAAAAGTAGCATCAAAATGATAGAGGGGAGTAACAGTTAATACTCTTTAATTTGCAAGGCACTTAAACTCTAAACTTGCTTAAATGACAATAACAAAATATTAATTTAACCTGGAAAGTTGAATAGTAGTTTGTTTTCAGGTAGGGTTTAATCCAGGGGCTCAAACCATGCAACCAGATCCTGCTCTCTCCCCATCTCTCACTTCTGTCCTCTTTCATGATTTCTTCATGCTCAAGCTTCACATGATAGCAAAATGGCTACTGGAGTTTGCACTTTTGTACTCCCAGGTTTATGCTCAAAACACAAGAGAACAAGATAACATGTCCTCCTTTTGACAATATATGAGCCATAGGGGTAGAGACTTTGCCTTAGTGTTGAATTCCCAACAAAGGAGTGGCTGGTACATAAATGCTCAATAAATATTTGTTGCATATGTTGCAGTGGAAATCTCAAAAAGCCCTGCACAAATCTCAGGATCTGATCTGGGTCACATGCTCATCCTTGAACCAATCTCTGGTCAGGGAGATCCAGCGTTCTAATTTCCAGATCTGAGTCACATGATCCTAACACCAAAAGAGATGAGTCTCCAACTAATCCATGTGCACTGAAAGTGGGGAAAGGTATTCCCCTAAGGAAGTGTGAAGCATTACAAAGGAGAAACAGCCCATGGGCAGACAAAACAACTATTCACATCAATGGACTATCAAGAAGGTGATGCTTGAGTTGAATTTTATATAGGAATTAATTAATAAAAGTAGCAGTTATCAGTGGGGAACATTCTAGGTATGTTCAAAGCACAGAAGCATAAAATAACTTGATACTTTTGAAGAACTTGATTCTTTTAAATAGTTTAATATGACTAGAGCAAACAAGGTGGGGAACGATAAGAAAATCGGCAAGAGAGAGAAAGGCAGAGTACAAATATGAAGACCTTCTAAGCTAATCCAAGGAGCTTGCCCTCTATCCTAAAAGCTCATGGAAGCACGGTAGGATTTGCAGCAGGGAGTAAGCCTTACAGCTAAGCCCATACAGTCTATTAGAGGGTCAAGACTGATTCACCCTGGAAACACTGGGAGAGGCTGAGTCTGTAGGTCAGGGAAAGGAGCCCCAGACATGGGTGAAAGAGAGGCACACACAGGGAACAGGAACCAAGCAAATCAAACAGACCTGGGAGTCACACAGGGTCTTTCAACAACATAATGTTGCTGATGATTTAAGTCCCAGGCTTGTGAGGATGTGAACTCTTTCTTCTCTTGAAAGTACTCTTCAGTGAACCAAGAGGCATCCCTGGCATGATGTGTTTGGGTACACTTTAAAAAAAGGTACATTTGTTAACAATGCTTTAAAAGAAAAGGAGGCATTCCCAAAGTGAATTGATTCATTTACGAAAGGTATGGTGGTACCATGCTGGTTTGTAAGACTAAAGACAATGACACCATACATATTTAAAAAATTAATAAACAGAAACAATCCAGTAGCCCACAATGAAGAATGCGTTTCAGAGCAAATAAAAAAATATTTCATGACTTGAGGGATTTTGCATGTAGCTGGAGTAGAGAAAGGGTCATGGGGAATGGAAGCCTTATAAATTGGTACTAAGCAGGTCAAAGTTTCCACCTACTGGGTCTTTTCTGCACCCGCAGCAGCTCTCTTACATTAATAAGGATATTATTACCCTTTTTTACAAATGAAAAAAGCCAAACTAACCATCTGAGGTTAACTTCATTACAATAGGCTCCATCAAGTAAGCAGTGGCATGGATATCTGAACTGAGATCACTGTGCCCACACACCACCATATGTACTGCCCAAAGTAATTTCATGCTGAAGACAACCAATGGTTTACATTTGTATTTGATCCAGAAAGATGTTCCCAAGTGTACAGTCCAAAGAGACAATAAGCCTCTTAAAGGAAAAACTGTGTATCCTACATAGTGCCCAATATATTGCTGGACATATAATAGATGCTCAATTAATAAAACCTTTGTGAAAATCACCACAGAGCTATAAATCCTCTGATACCAAAATTATGACTTACCATAATAAAGTAGCATTTTCCCCAATTTATAGGGAGAGTCAGAGCAGTCTCTATAAATAGTTTCTCCCTGAGCTGCTTCATACCCAACTCTGCCCCAGTTAAGACCCTCTACAAATGCTTATTGACCCACTGAAGAGAATATTCTCACAAAGATGTGGTTGTAGGAATTAAGTGAGATTGTGCTGTCCTCTATTTCATCCTATTTTGATTCTCTTCCACTTGTCATGCAGTTTGTTGAGAAACTGCTTTCATTTGAAGAGGATTGTTTATCCTTAAAGTACTAATTTTCAATCCCTCTGTGGGTAGAATAAATTATTTTTTGTCAGTTCTCTTGGGTACTTCTGGAGGCTAGATGGAAGCTAAAAGTTTATAGCTTAATAGAAGCATTTGTAACCCTGGCAAGATAAACAGATACAACTTGAAAGGCCAACTCCAATAAAATGCTGAGGAACAGGACGGTCTAGGTTGTTTTTCCCCAGATTCCCATCAGTTACAAATACCACTAGGAAATGGAGCTATTTAAAAAGCAACATCCTTATTTCCTGAGTGATTTGCACTCAGAGGATCAGAAACACAGCCCAAGTATCTGGAGGGGAACGCATTTCTATAGTGCAGGATCTGAGTCAGACTTGGAGTTACTCAACACAGAACTGAGGCCAAACATTTCTCCTGATATGAATAGCCTTCTCCCCCTTTTGCCTTTAGATGCTGTTTCCTTTCATCTTCTTTTCATCAATTCCATTTTTGCTGAGTTTTCCCTTGCTTGGTTCCCAATGAAAATCAAGGAGACTTGATGCCCTGAAAATATTCTGAAACTGGAAATTTTGATTTTCCTTAAAGGAATAAAATTTGTGCTGATCAGCACCCCTACCCCACCCACCCACACACACACACTCTTCTCTTTCTAGAGATGATACAGCTTCCTAGAGGGTTGTGAAGGGGTTGGGAGATCAAGGAAGCTCCAGCTCTGGGGAGACACCTGTTAAGCTGGGGTTGCCAGCTACCGTCTGAGTCTGCCCTTTAGATCCTCAAGATAATACTACCCACACGATGTGAGACTCCACTGATTGGGAACTGGAAGCAGTGGGGGGTTCTAAGGTTCTAAGACAACAGTAACCTACAGACAGAACTTCCAAACAGGCTGAGTCCATGCAACGTGGCTTCATAGCCCAGCCCTGGGGCAGAGTAAAAACATGGAGAGTACTTTGACCAATGATACATGATCATCTTGCTCAAATTAATGCTCTGAACACGGCTTTGACTGTATATTCTAACTAGGGTCAGGTTCTGGGCACTGTGTTGTGTTGAGTTTCTCACGAACACTCCCCAACACTTACAGGTTTTCTAGGAGACGATCCCGGCCGTCGATGAGGGAAACGGAGCAGAGTAGAGGCTGATTTTGGTTTCTGGCTCTGAAACATCACACCTTGGGCTTCCAGGCGGATACCAGAGCAGCTCGTGGGATTGCATCAGATAGTATCGAGAGGGTCCTCAGCGGGGCAAGGTGCGCCGGAAAGAACCTAAGATTTTAATTAACCCCCGCCTCCACCCAATACACCAAAGGAAAA
Source organism: Bradypus variegatus (assembly GCA_004027775.1). Taxonomy (NCBI): domain Eukaryota; kingdom Metazoa; phylum Chordata; class Mammalia; order Pilosa; family Bradypodidae; genus Bradypus; species Bradypus variegatus. The sequence goes on along the minus strand of PVKY010007023.1, from coordinate 8,573 downwards.
GGAACCCAAATGGGCGACCCCCAGATCGTCTGATCACAGGAAATTGGGTTTGTCTTTTCACCCCTTTCACCCTTTCCGTCTTTCAATCCATCAGGATTGTTGGTTTAGAAAAAGAAGGCCTAAAATCGGGGGCGGGGCAGAGGCGACCACAGATCTGCACTTGAGAAGCTGGGCTGCGCTTGGGTGAACTTCGGATAGCAGGTAACCCGCCTCCGGCTCAGCTCCGCAGACAGCGCAGAAGCCGGTCTCCGCACAGCGCGCCACCTGCACGCACCGCCGGCCTAGACGCGCCGCCCCGCACCAGCCACGCAGTTCGAGGCCGAGCTGGGGCACACGTGGGAGCGAGCCGAGCAGCAGCCGGCCTCGATCCAGCTGCCCGGTGTCCGCGCTCCGCGTTTTCGCTCGCGCCGCGCCCGGTCGGTCGGGGGCGGGGACGCGGCGCAGTGGCGCAGGGGCTCGGACCCGGAGCGCACTCTGCCTGCAGCCCGCTGCGAGCGCCGCCTCCCGCGGCCGCCGCAGCTCGACAGCGCGCCCCGGGACATGCCAGCCTCTCGCCGCCTGCGCTGACTTCGCAGAGAGGCGCCGGCGACTCGCCGCAGCCCGCACGACGACTTTCTGGGCTCTTGATTCGCGTGCTGCCCATCCTCCCGCATCCCTGCCGCCGCGGACCGCAGCTTTGCACACAGCTGCGCCCGAGGACCGTCCAGCCGAGTTGTCCCTTCCTCGTGCGGGGTGAGTTGGCAACCTGGGCCGGGGCGGGCTCTGCAGAGGGAGCTGTCGGCACGACGGTGGCGGGCGAGCGCCGCAGGGGAAGGGCCGCGGTTCCTCGGTGGCACAGCCGCGGGTCTGTGGTGCCCACACTGGGTCGGTGCAGCAGAAAATAAGGGGGAAGGGTGAACTCGGTTTGTTAGTCTATGAAGACAGTGAGAACAGGTACTGGGGCCGCAGCACCAAGAGGGCTTCGGCTAGGCTGCCCGCATGACTCCTGTTGGCAGCGTCACAGCCAACTCTTCCTTTGATTCTCTACTGCGTGGAAGCCCGTCCAGTGGCCCTGGAGTTGGGGCGGTGTGGGGCGCGGGGAGGTGAGGGTGCGTTGGCATGTCTCCGCCGCTTAGGATCGCCTGTCACCTACTGGGTGGCGTCCTGACTCCCTCCTAACGCTCTGGGGAAAGGGCCGATTGCTTTTGGGCAGGTATTTTGCATCATTTTTTCCTTCCCTCTCAGCCTTGGCTTTTTCTAAATGTAGCATGTATATGGGAAAGAATGGGAGCGTCTTCCTTCCTTTAGACATAAAAAGTTGAAGAAACTAGGCATGTTAATAATTAGGAGGACCGGGATTCAGGATGCAGAAGAAAGCTGTTAAATTTTCATTGCCCTGTAAGAAAAACAAACGGCATCGCCAGTGATTATTGGCAGGGCCGTGTTATTTTTGGGAATTGGGGAAAATTGTCCACAGATTTTCTTCAGGAGGAGGAAGAAGGAGGTGGTGGAGGGGGAGGAAAGGAGGGCGGCTGGCACCATACTGAGTTCCAGCTTGTCTAAGGAGAATTCAGAATCACAAGCCAAACACGTTTGGTTGCTGATTTTTAAAAGGGCATCGGAGGCAGAACTGCAGCCATGAATACGATGGAGAACACACCATAGGAACAACCTAAAGGAAATGAACACATAAAGATCTTGCCTCCTGAGGAGTTCAGATGCATTTGTCCTTTAAAAGCATGCATATGGACCTGCCTTTTAGGATGATTTTTATGAAGGACGACTGATAGTTAATGAAATAGTATCTGTGTGTGTGTACAGTTTTGTCTACACCTCATTTTAATCAGTACTTCAGAGGGCTGTTTCTGCCATCAGTGTTATATAATTGACAAGGTTCTCCATCAGATTCTTTTAAATGTAATTTTGAAGTAGAAGGAACTTTCATCTGTCCCTGCAGACAAGCCCAAGGAGGAGATGGGTGAGGGTTGCTGAATGTTTGCCCTAGTCCCCTCCAGATGTGTGAGCTCAGCTGTTGCCTGTCACTTAGGTGACAACTGGCCTTTTCCCACTAAGCCATTACCCTCAGTGAAGTGTCAGTGTTCAGCCGCCTTCTATTATCGGGAGTGGACTCGAGCCCCTTGGGAGGCAGCAGCCTTGTTCGGCCATACCCAACAGTATGTCTGTTTTCAGACTCTAGGAAGGGGAAAAAAAAAATCCCATGACAGCAAGATAGATACATCTTGAATTGAGCACCAACTTAATCCAAAGATTCTGCTTTAATCAAGACAGCTCTGAAAGGATGACGCAATATTTGTCAAGCCTTTTTCTCTTGAACAATATTTACTCCCACCAGGGGATTTTAAACTTAAACAGCAGTCATTTATCTTGCTGTCTAGTGGAGCCCGTTCAGTTTGCCTCCAATGTGGTCCTAACCTAGGTGGCTGGGCTTGGCCTGGGACAGGAATCTGTCATTGTAGCCCAGCTGGAGCCTGAGGAAAGCAAAATACAGCACTCTGCTGGTACCAGAAGATTTCTAAGTGCTATCAACTGGCGAGTCAGGAAGCACAGAAGGAGATATTTTACAAGCTCTTCCAGAGATGTTTATATGAAGGATTTAAAGGTTAGCAATGCAAATGCTCTACATATTAAAACTAAAAGGTTCTAGAAATAAATGGACATTATCTACAGTTAAGGTTAGTACACTTGCTGATGAACTAGAAAATCTCTGAATTTAATAAGTCATGGCTAACAAAGTGACGTATTCTTGTGAATAAGCCTCAAAAAACCAAAATTCTGGATGGTGCATAGAAATAGACATAATGATATGAATGAATGGGTTTAGTCAATTAAATTTGCCATCCTTAATTTGGTGCTAATTGAGGATTTATCACGGAGTAATCCAGTTGGTTCACAAGTTTTTAAAAGAAAAGTGATATATTTTAGCGAAGTGACAGATTCAATCAGTTCTGCAAGCAGTACCAAAGCAACTTAAAAAGTGTATCATGTTTTTATAATCAACATCCATGAAACCACCGTTTGTCTCTATAATAAAGGAGGTTGTAATGAGTCAGCTTGGGTCACCCAAATAAAATTTAATATCAGCTGGGGGATGGAAGAGAACATAGAGGGTTAATAGCTGAGCTATTAAGTTTAGAGTCCTATGTGGGTAAAGTCTGGTTGTTCCTAATATCCTGTCCTTTCATAATTATGAAAAGGCAATAAAAAAGTTAAATTTTGAAATCTCTTTAAGACCTTTTAAAAGTAAGCAGAGATATTAGTTTTAAAATATGGCATCATTAGATAATTTTTCTAAAACCTTTTATAGTCACTTGAAAGCAAAACACAAAAGAGTTGAGTTCCAATGAAATGGAATAATAATCTTTAAAACATATTTTCCACTAATCAGATGGCTCTTTAAATGACCTCTACCTATATTTTTGGTTGTTTAGTATTATGGGAAATGATTTTCTGAAAAGATTATTGCTGGTTTTCTAGTTACTCATGCCCTATCCACTATGCTCATCTGCGATAGAAATGTTGATGTCACTTGACCAAGTTAGACTCCTCCCTTTGGAGAAATAGCTTTCTCTTTTTCTCTCCATTTTCTATAAAATAAAATCATTTGTTTAACTCTTATGGTAAGAACATTCAAATTGCTTAGATCTGTGTGTAATTATTCCACAATGAAGTAAAAGGGTTAGGAGCATAAATTAGTTGTTTCTTGGTTGGTTGGTTGGTTGGTTGGTTGGTTGGTGATGTTTTAAGGGACCATTACTTCTTTTTCTTCTGGTCACAGAATACAGCATTACCATTTTGTGCACTAATATCTTTAGCAGCTCAGTGTGAACAAATACGTGGGGAGAGGAAAGTAAAATAATCCCGGTGCCAAGTCCTACACTTGTTGCAGTTCCTTGAAACCTCGGGCAGCATATGGAGCTGGCCCTGCTGAACACAGTGTCGTGGACCAAGATGGCATCAGAGAAACTAAGCAGCCCTGCGTTTCCGGACTTCCCTGTCTCTGGACACACACAGGTGTAGCACCTCAGCTCACCTAGTGTCCACACCTTCTTGTGTATAGCTGCCCTGGACTGAAGTCAAGGACATTAGTACGTGTGCATTGGTGAATGAACATTTTGGAACAGTGGAAAAAGCCTGAACTGAAATTGCGTAGGGAATCTGCACAAACCTTTATTTCTCCCCCCTCCTCTCTCCCCTGAATGAGGGATGGTGGGAAGAGACATGCCCTACAAGTTGGAGCATGCTGATGTCATGACACTTCTGGCACAGAGACATGGCAGGATAATCAGATCACTTCCCCGGGTGCCAGAATGACATGATTTTTCCAGGAACTGCTCCTGAGCCACAGGTCCTCTGGCAAAGACTCCAGTTACTGGGGGGATCACACCTCTTGAGAGAAATGTAATAATTCTTACTGTGTCTCTGTTTTGTATGCTTGTTTTAGACTAAATTCTAAATGCATTTTGGTCACTTTTGAAGGGCCTCCCTAGGAACAAAAATGATTGCCTAGCCTGAACTGATTAGACCTTTCCAGGTTCATTTTCCTATAAAGAGAGATTTAAATTAAAAAAAAAAAAAGTCAGCAAGGCAGAAGCCATTTTAAACATTTTAAAACTTAGAGCTCTAAACTCGCAAGCAGCTGTCATTTACCTTAACTGCCCTCCCACCAACCCCCGTCCATAAGTTTGGTCCTAAGTGATCCTAAAAACCAACTGATCAATTAAATTGAAGTTGTTGTTTTCTCACTAGTTGATTTGGGTAAACTCTGGGGAGACATGCCTTTCATTTCTAGTGGATTATACTTTAAAAAAAAAATTAGAGCACTGTTATTTCAGTTGTTCTTGTACTGAAGTCATGTACTCCTTTCTAAGATTTTTGTCCCAGTTGTTGATTTATAGCACCCAATAGCTTTTACTTTGTGCGTGAGTTTCTGTGTTTCCTTCTTTTCTCACTGGGTCTCTGGAAAGAAAGATTGGTCAGTAATACAGGGAAAGTATTGCAGTCAGATGCAGACGCTTAAGTACACTCCTTCGTGCTCTCGTTCAGCTGCCCTTCTTTTATCTAAGACACAGATCCCACAGCTTGCAATTATGGTCTTTGACTTTGGTAGCAATTCTGTTTGAAATGTTTCCAATTACACACAATATTGGCTCCATGTAGCAGCTGCAAGCCACAAAGCATTTCGAAGTGTGTTCCAAGAATCAGGCTGTGATTGCTTTTAATTTAAATAAAGGCTATATGGTTTCCTGTGATGTTTTTATAACCACCTTTTCCTCCTTTTGGTTTTTTTTTTTAATCTAATATAAAGTAGCCACCACTTAATATGATACAACATTGGGCCTAATTTTCTAAGATGGCCTGTTGCCTTAAGTAAGCACAGCGGACTTTTCAGTAAAGGAAAACTTTAAGGAAACATGTATAGCAGTTTGCATTTCTCCAAAGAAGAAAAAAGGGGGAGAAGATTATCTGATAGCATAGTGTAAGTAGCTAATATTTTCAAGTTTCTTTTCCTCCTCCTTTAGAAATCTATCACTACAATTATCTTGTCACTGAAAATCATTTAATGTGGTATCTTTCCTTCAAACTCCTTTCTTTCTTTTTGTGAGTCCATTAAGTTGCATTAAAAACATTAAAAGGGTAAAGAATAGCCAATAAGAATATTCATAAAATGGGATAAATAAGACAGCAAATAATTTCACCATTCTACAGGGACCTAAACCTCCAGATCTCCACCCCGCCCCCCTCCTTGAGGGCTTGAAATGCCTGAACACTGAAACCTTTTAAAACTGTGGTGCTTTAAATCTTTTAATAGCTACCTGACTTATTAAATCTGAAAATAAGAAAATATACACTATCAAGATTTGAAGTAAATGGATTGATAATAGCTCTGGGGAGTTCTGTTTTCATGGCCTACATGAAACATAATAACTAGAGCTAGAGAATATCCAACAGGTAAAGGGCTAAGATGGTCCTAATTAAGATGTTTTCATACAGGCTCTTTCAAACCTGGCAAAAACATCCTATAGAACAAAGTGCTTCTTTGGGTTGAACAGTAGTCGACTCACATAAATGCCAGCTTCTGGCACTTTTGGAAATCTTCCATCATATAATAAATAGTGCTGTATAATCCAAATTTGTAAATGCCATGTTTCATGTAGCCCCTGTAGAGACAGCTGAAATTAACCCAGGCTGATAGAGAAGATTGAGATCCTGGAGGTTAGGTTACCACCTAAATCCCAAGTACTACTACTAACTAACAATATTTGAGCCCTTTGATCAAATCTAGGAGATGGCATGAGGTAGGTTTAATATAGCAATGAACTGTGAAGAAGTACCCATCAACCGATGGTTAGAATTTTCCTTTTCATTACCTTTATCCTTGGAAACTGTCTTTCAATTAAGCAAACCTTCTTGGAGGAAATTGGCTCAGCTAGAGGTAAAGTGAGGTTTACATTGTTTTACAGCTGAGCACCCCAGCCTGCCAGACATCTCTTCCCACCCAGACCTATTGCTATAGTAACAAAACCCACAGTAACTATGGTTGAAATAGAAAGTTTATTAAAACCCGTTTCTATATTGGCCAGCTCCTCTGCCTGAGTTAAAATGCTGACTTCTGTGTACACACACACACACGCACACACACACACACACACACACACTCTACACACACTACTACTCTTTCAGTCTAATAATAGTAAGTCAGTTGATTTAAAACTTGTTCTAGTTTCACAAGGACATTTTTACTTCTTTTATTTCTTTTATTTCACTGATAAGTAAATAATATGGTAATCCGAAGAAACTCATAACTTAACTACAATTGCTATTTCCAACTATATTATTTACAGGCTTAGATGACTTTATTTATGATCTTTAAAAAGGGCTAGATATTGTGTTATTTTGTTTTGTTTTAAAACATTCCTTCCAAACAATTTAGGGAACTGCTAGATTTATGTAAGAAGAGTGCTTAGCACTGTAATGTCTTAGCACTGTAGTGTTGGAATATTTGTTGTAATGTGTGTTAAAAAGAGATGACATTTTAAATTCTTCTGTGACTATGTAATTAATAAGTATGTTCAGTGATTGAAGTATATGCATGTTATATAATTTTTAGAAAGATAAATTAGGGCTGAAACTGCATTAGAGAATCACAGATGTTTCTTGTAAGAAAATGTATATGTTTCATAGGAATTTTGAACTGCTTTCTGATGCTGCACTTTTCTCATTGCAAGGATCAGGTGAGTAATTTCATAAAGGTGTCTGAGTTCTTATTTACACAAACCTTGAGAAAGGAGTGAAAGTAATCAATAACTCACCCCCCACACACACACACACTTCGAAATGCTTTAGAATTTTATATCTTTTGGAATGAAATGGGAGGGAATAAATGAACTATACAGAGAAGATGTTTGTTTTAGCTAACCTAATCATGTAAGTTCCCTTTATGGGCCTTCTCTAACTTTAAGCAGCTTGGCAGGCTAATAGCCGAAAACATGTCCTCAAGTATTGCCAAAGTGTTAAAAGCAGAACAGGCTTTTATCCATATTGAGGTATTGGAAACATAATTTTTTTGACTTTCTGAATTTTAAGGGATAAACCAGAAAAATCACTCTTCTTCTCCCCTTCCTTACCCACAGAAACCAAAATTATTATTCATTGCATCGCTGAAACTAGAAACTGATAGGAATAATGATATTTGTGTGGGAAGGTTTTAAACTAGATGGACTTGTTGCTTGAGCAGGAAGTAACCAGTTTACTATGGTGTATGATGGGTCTTTTTTGTTATTTTTATGTTTGTGTTGCCTGTGGATAGTAGATTTTTAATTTGTTTCAGTTTCTTTTGGGCAGGTAATTATCCATTTATCCTATTTCTTCTTGAGCAGAGACTCAGGAGTAGACAGTAGTGGAATGATGTGGTTTAACATGTAAAAAAGAGTCACTGGACTGAAACTCAGAAAACTTGGACTGAATCACAATAGCTGTGTGATTTCACATCAGTCTCAGCCTCTCCGGGCTTCAGTTTCCTCATCTAAAAGGTGAGGGAATTAGGCTAGATCAGTACAAATTAACCAAAGACTTGAATCATAAGCACCTATGGAGCTTTTTAAAAATAGGAATACACAGAGATTTTACTTTGAGGCAGTAGGTTTGGGTGGGGCCTTGCAGACTGAGCTTGAATCCTCAGGTAATTCTGATGGCCACTGAATTAGGTGATTTCAGAGATTTCCTTCTACTTTCTAATCCTGCTAGACTGAACTACTTTCCTTCCTTCCTTCCTTCCTTCCTTCCTTCCTTCCTTCCTTCCTTCCTTCCTTCCTCCCTCCCTCCCTCCCTCCCTCCCTCCCTTTTAACCCTTCCCAAATAGCTACTTTCATTGTTGCCATCAAATACTATAGATGTGACCCAGTTTCAGGAAGATCTGTTTTCTGCTCCTATTAGTAGATAGTAAGCAGTATGAGGGAGAAAGCACATTTGTCCACTACTGCATACCCAGCACCAAACACAGTGCCTGACAAATAATAGACATTCAACAAATACAAGGATCCCAGAAGTGAGGAAGCATTTTGTTACTATACGTT
>PVKY010007022.1:0-15333 GCA_004027775.1 Bradypus variegatus | reverse complement strand
TGGGGGAGGACAGCCCTGCTCTCGGGGAGCCCCAGGCTGATGGGGGACACAGTCCTGCCCTCAGGGGCTGTCAGACCAATGGGGAGACAGCACACTCTGCAGCCACGGGGTCCGGGTCTATGGAGCAGGCAGGATTCTCCCACTTGTGGGGCCCAGGGGCTGCGAGGGAAGCGGGGTTGAGGGTGGGGGCCGGGGTGTGAGCCCCCTGTTCCCCCACGGCCCTGGGCCCTGAACCCTCCGACTGCTCTTTCAGGCTCGGCCTGAAGACACCGGAGGCCCCTGAGGTGGACGAGGACGAGGGCTTCGGTGACTGGTCCCAGAAGGCAGAACTGCGGCAGCCACCCTGGGGTCCCGGGGTCCCCAGGAGCGCGGGGGACGGCGGGGAGGCCCCTTGCGGTGGGACCCCAGCGGGTCAGGAGCAGGAGGATGAGTGAGTGCTGCGGGGCCCGGGCAGGGGCGCCCTGGCCCTCCACTGCCCCTCCCAACAAAACCCCCGAGAAGGGCAGAGAGGGAAGGGAGGAAGGCAGCGAGACGGCCGGGCGTTGGGGGGCTGTGGGGAGGGCGGGGGCCCCCTTCCTGGGCCCCGTCCAGCCCAGCTGCGGGCCGCGCCGGCGGGTGTTGCCACATCAGCGCACATCTGCGGCCGCTGACGTCAGGGAGGCCCAGGCCCCCACGGCCCGCCCTTCCTCCCGGGGCCTGGCTGTGCGCCATTCCCACGGAGGGGGGTGCAGGCCCTTCCAGCTGTGCGCCTGGAGCCGGCCTGTGGGAGGGACACACTTTCCAGATGTGTGGACGTGTGCGCCGGGCCCAGCCAGAGGGGGTGGGGGGCCCCAGCTCTCCCTGGAGCCTGGGGCTGGGGTTTCGGGGGCTGCTCCAGACCCTCTGCCCCCCACCCCAATGCAGAGACCCCGCTGGCCTCGCTGAGGTTGCTACCTGTCAGGCCGGGCCTGAGCCCCAGGGAGAGCAGGGTCCCCAGCCCTGCATCAGGGTCCCCCGGCTTGGGGGAGACACCCCACTTCCTCGAGTGGGACACTGGCCGTGGCAGTGCTCCCCTCTCCCACCCCTGGGCTGTAACGAGCTCTGGCTGAGACCCCCTCTGTTGCTCGTCCTCCCCTTTTCCAACCCAGTCCTGGCTGGGACCCCTGCCCATATCCCCCCTCAGGCCTCAGTTTCCCCACTGACAGCCCTTGGGCAGCAGAGTACAGGACATTTCTGAGGGGCTGATGTTGGCAGAGCCGTGGGGCTCCCCCAGCTCCAACCGCCCTGGCTGGCCGTTCCCAACTCCCAACAGCAGGGGGCACTTTGGCTCTTCGGCTGGAACCCTCTGCCGCGGGGCCCCAGGCAGACCCCCGCCCCCTCTCCCCAGCACCTGCCCGGCAGCACACCCCCACCAGAGCTCCTGAATGGCCCCTCTGTGTGGCTGCCCCTGGCTCGGACCCCAGCCCACCTTGGGTGGGTGGGTCTCAGTGTTGGCTGGCGCGTCCACCCAGGGGCCTGAAATCATGGAAAATGCGAGAATTTCCCATCTCCTTTCCAGGTTCAGTCCCGCTCAAATGGAGAGCCACACCCGGCGCCAGTTGGCCGGCCTCCCCTCCCTGCAGCCAGCAGTCGGCCTCTCTCCCCCGGCTGCCGTCCCAGCCCTGACCCCCTGCCCTGGCCACGTCCTCCAGCTAGTGCAGCCCCCCGAATCACCCACAGACTCCACACCCCACTCCTAGGACCCTCACTGAGTGTGACAGGAGCACGCAGCCCCGGCATCTCTGGCCCCAGGGGACGGGCCAGCCTCGACCCCCAGGGCAGACGTGGACAAGCAGGAAGGGAGGCTGGGCTGTCCTCAGAGCTGGTGGACAGGGTCTGGGCTGGCGCGGGGGTGACCGTGGTGGAGAGCGGCCTGCCCAGCAGGGCCACACGGGGCTGGTGTCCACAGTGGATGCTCCCTCTGGGCTCTGACGGGCCTGGAGCTGGAAGCAGAGGCCAGGAGAAGGGGGCTGGCTTGGGGACCCTTGGCCCTACTTCCCCTGAGAGGCTGGGGTCTCTGGACTCCTGCTACCCCCATTTTACGGATGGGGAAACTGAGGCTAGACATGGAATGGGATTCCAACCCAGTGATCAGATGGCCCTCCATGTCCTGCATCCCTCTCCTGCCCCACAGGTCACACCAGCATGACCTTGAACTTCAGGATGGTGAGGGGCTGTGCCCAGCTGAAGTCCCCCTGGACAAGCTGTGTCTGAGCCCAGAGCCAGAGCTCAAGGAGGGGCTGGGGCCAGTGGAGACACAGCCCGATGACCCTGAGGACACCACCGAGGACCATCTGGAGCCAGCAGAGGCTGGGGAGGCTGATGGGGAGGTGAAGGCAAGGAGGGGCGGCTCCTCTCAGGCGGCTCTGGGGTCACCCTAACACCTGGGCTGGGCCTATCTGCTGTCAGCACCCAGAGCCAGCCAGCACCCCACACCCTTAGATTCTGCATCCCCTTCTTAGCCCCGTACTCTCAGAGGGGGTGGGACTTGGGGAACCTCTGGGCACGTTTGTCTTCCACAACCCACAACCGTGAGACTGCCCCGGCCTCATGTGTCCCCTCAGCAGAGAATTCCAGAACTGGAGCATGTCAGGGCTGGCAAGACCCTGAGGCCCAGGGAGGGGCAAGGGTTTCGCTCCAACAGGCTCTGGGGTGGGGCAGGAGGGAGGCCAAGGGGTGGTCAACCAGCTTGGGATTTTCTTTCCCCAGCACCAGAAATGTCACCAGTCCAAGATCCCCAGCCACTTGGTCATGGAGGGGGCTGCCGAGGAGAGCCCACCTCCCCTGAGCCCCACCACCAAGGTAGGCCAGCCCCAGAGCCTGCTCCCTTTTTCTCTCCCAGGCTCACAACCAAGAGCAAAACCCTGAGAAAGGCAGCTGATGGCAGCCACACATCATCTCTAGGAAGATTGGTGTATGTCCACTTCGATTTCTGCTGTTTTCTCTAGTGACCAGCATTCAGCAAATCCTCGTGAAATGAATAATTGGGTGGCTGGATGGAAAGATGGAGTAGGTGGGTGGGTGGGTGGATGGATGGATGGATGGATGGATGGATGGATGGATGGATGGACAGGTGGACGGGTGGACAGATGGATGGATGAATGGATGGATGGTTGATGGATGGATGGATTGGTGGTTGGATGGATTGGTGGATGGAAGGGTGAGTGAATGAATGAATGGATGGGTAGATGGATGGATGGATAGATGGACAGATGGATGAGTGGATGGATGGATGGATGGATGGATGGATGGATGGATGGATGAGTGAATGAATGGATGGATGGATGATTGGTTACCTGGGGCACAGGGAGCAGAAGGCAGAGAACAACCCATGGGCATAAGTCAACAGGAGGCAGATCTCAGCTCAGATTAAGCCCAAACTTCTGTTAGGTGAAGTTGCCCTCGGATGGACCTAGCTCCTTAGGACAGAAAATGTTCCCATCCCTGGAGGAGTTGAACATTATCGGAGGTGACCCTCTTTCTGGGTGCCAGAGGGGAGATTTCCCCAGAGTTGGGAGGTCAGTAGAGAAGCTGGTCCTGCCCAGCCTGAAGATGCCAGGTATTTCAACATGTAGGTGTCCATCCATTGTGCCCTTGCTTTGGCCACTGAAGTCTCACCTCTCTGTCCATCCCCCACAGCTCACTGAACGCACAGAGTCCCTGAACCGCTGCATCAAGAAGAGGTGTGTTTGGCAGTCTTCCAGGCCCAGGCTCAGAATGAAGCTTTCTCTAAAAGGGGATTAAGGAAAAGGGCGAGGGTGGTGGAGACCTGGGGGGCCTGGATGTGCTTTGGCAAGGGCTCAGGGTGGGGTGGGAGCCAGGGGGGTGTGACCGTGACTCTTTCTACAGCAACAGTGTGAAGAAATCTCAGCCAGCCCTGCCCATCTCCAAGATTGACGAGCGGCTGGAGCAGTACACCCATGCCATCGAGGTACACCCAGGCTGTCCTCGGCGGCTGGGCACCCTCCTCCACTCAGGCATCTGTTTATCTACCTGCTACACACCTCTGTCCAGCCCATTCCCCTCCACTCAACTCACCCATTTACCCAAACTCCACCAGCTACACCCCTCCAGCCCCATGTTCCGACAGCATGAAGGCAGCACCACACCAGCCTTGCACCCCACTGTGTCACCCATGGGCCCCAGAACAGGGGTATTCTGCAGTGGTGCCAGATGAAGGCACTCAAACTTCAGCCCTTGGTTACAGAAGGCTCTGGGGGAAGTGCGGAGATAGGGGTCTCATGGTGGAACCCCCTGACTGTCCCATGTCTGCCATCCACAAAACCAAGCCTGGGGCTATGTTTCCTCTGCAGACCGCTGGGCGGACCCCCAAGCTAGTCCACCAGCCCTCCATTGAGCTGCCCAGCATGGCCGTGGCCAGTACCAAGAGCCGGTGGGAGACAGGAGAGCTGCAGGCCCAGGCCGCTGCCAAGACCCCCTCCTGCAAGGTAGGAACCCTCCAGTGGGTGAGGCTGACCTTGGGAGCTCAGCAGCAGGCCGGCCCCCTTGGGAAAGCAGGTGTGGGGGTGTCCAGGGTGGGCGGCAGGTGGATAGAGAGAGGTCCTCTGGAGGGGTGGGGCTAGAAGGAAGGCTCCCCAGACTGAAGGGGCTGCTGACCATGTAAGGGCTGCATGTCCCATCTTCCCCCTGCCCCTTCCCTGGGCTCTCACACCCAGAGGTGGGGCAGGGCAGCCCTGGGACCCTGGCTAGATCAGGCCAGAGAGAAGGGCCCAAGGTTTCTAGTCCCATGGCTGGGGTCTGCACCTGGAACATGCCTTCCTCCTGTTCCCAGGATATCGTGGCTGGAGACATGAGCAAGAGAAGCCTCTGGGAGCAGAAAAGCGGCTCTAAGAGCTCATCAACGGTTAAGGTGGAGCCTCAACACGGTCAGGGTAGGGGGAAGAGAGGGGCCTCCTGAGGGGCATCTCAGAGCACTTCCCAGGGACAGTGCCCTTCCCCCCACCAGCCTGCTCTCAGCATCGCACTTCCACCCTTTCCCCAATAGAGTACCCCATCTGGGAAGAGGTACAAGTTTGTGGCCACAGGACATGGGAAGTATGAGAAGGTCCTCGTGGAGGAGGGTGCTGGGCCCTGACCTGTGCAGGTGAGTCCAGCACGGCAGCTGGAGCTTCCTCTGGCTCCAGAATGCGCCATCTGGAATACAGGCTTGGGCAGGGCCCTCCAACGATGCCACAGACTGCTGGGTGGGCTTGGAGGATCCAGGGCCAGGTCCGGATGCAAGTTTTGTTTTGTTGGGGTGTGGAGGGATGGACCCACATCTGTCAGTGGGCTCTGTGCCCCATCCCCTGGTGGGGGGTTAGCCACCTATCCCACCTCCTGGTGATGCCACAGTGGTGATGTCAATCAACTCAGACAGCATTTATTAGGGGTTGGGTCCCTGGGTTACTGACAGCACCCTTACATCCTGGGTGGGTTGGGGGGGCCAGTCCCGGGTTCTGTGCAGGGGGCTTCCTCCTGCAGCCTCTGCCCCCCCCACCATCCCGCCCTGTGGTATCTGTCCAGGTTGTTCAGCTGAGTCAGGTCCTGCCTGACGCTGACTAGGGGCCCCATTGCTGCCCGAGGCCTAGGTCCCCTCAGCCACCCTGCCAGCCCTCAGGACTGAGGACTCACTCCCTATCCCCACAGATGAGGCCTGGTAGGGGCTCACCCCTGAGACCCTGCCCCCTCCCTCCCATCAGGGAGGACCCCCCCCCAAGCTCTGCCCCTCCTCTGGCTGCTGGGCCAGACTGAGGGGGCAGGGGAAAGGGCCGGGGTGCAGGACCCGGGTGAGCCCTTCCCCCAGTTAATAGGCCCAGCCTCCATGCTGCCTGCCTGCTTCCTGGGCCCGGGGCCTCCCCCAGACCCAACTTGGCCCAGAGCAGGGCTCCCCACCACCTCTTGGGGCTCCACCTTGGGCAGCCAGACTGCCGATGCAGCCCAGTGCCATGAAAATGGAATCCCCTGACCATGTCCCCCTTCCCACGGCCAGTGTAAAACCGTCCCCCAAACATTTCACGGCAGAAGGAAGGGTGGATGGCACAGGCCGACTCCAGGCCTCTAAACTGCTAGACTGCCCTGCCCCCGGCTCCCCACAACACCTGGGAACAGCAGGCTGGAGAGCTCTCCCCACCACCCGCCACCTCAACAAACTTCACCCCATAACCCCACCCTCTATCCCAAAGAAGATCCCTCCCCTGCCTGTCTTAGGGGAGCTGCCTCTCCTGAACCCCACAGCTGCCCAGCTTCACCCACCCCCTGCTTTTTCCCACATGGACACTCCAGCCTGCTCCCTTCCACCTCGGTGCCACCCAGATCCCCAGCTCACTTCAGATCCCACCTCCCCTCTCAAGCTGCCCCCAGCCCCAACCCCCAGCCCTGAGCCACCCCCAGCCAGGTCATGGGAGCCTCCAGCCGGCTGCAGTCCTGTTGAAGCTCTTGGGCACAGAGGGAAGCAGGGCCGGGGTGCACACGGCCTCCCGCAGCCTCCGGGCATCGAAGCGTGGCCGGCACAGGAAGGACAGGCGGCCGAGGCCGGCCGGGGCGTGCATCCCCTCCCCAGGTCCCGCAGGGCGGCCGCGGGACTCGGCCACCGACGCCCGGTACAGCACCGCATTCCACAGCCGGGAGGCCCGGGAGGTGGGGGGCCAGGCAGCCAGGCTGGCAGGGGCCGGGGGCTCCTGGGGCAGCCCTGGGGACATGGGCGCCTCGGCCTCCACCAGGAGCTGCTTCTTGAGGCGCGCCCAGCCGCTGGGCCGGGCCTTGGCCGCCACTTTTGGGATGGGACACGGGTGGGGGCCTGACGGCTGGGTGAGGGCCGTCTCCAGGCCCTGGGCCGTGGTGTCTGTGGGGACCACAGGGTCCGAGCTGCAGGGCAAGGGTCTCAGCGAGCGGCAGGTGGGGGCTATGGGCACCATGACCCTGGCACCAGCCTCTCTGGGCACCGGGACCTGGACGCCGGGTGGTGGCCTGGACATGGGGGGCTCCTCAGGCTGGGGCTGGGCCACCGGCACCCCTGTGGGCTGTGGGTGGATATGGGCCACGGGGCTCAAGGGCTGGGCCTGCGGATGACATGAGGCTAGGGCCGGGTGCCAGGCAACAGGCACCCCTTCTGGGGCTGTCCTGGGGGCCTCCGGGGTCCCAGCGTGGGGGGACACAGCTGGCTGGACGTGCACCTGGCTGACGTGGGTGCTGCCCACCGGGGCCTGGGTGGGTTCTGGGGGCCCCATGGTGCTGGAGTGAGCCCCCAGGCCCTGGTGCTGGGCGAGGCTGGGGGAGAGTGTGGCCTTCTGCAGGGGTGACGCCACATGGCAGGTGACGAGGGCGTGGGGGCCGCGGGGTGGGGCAGCCGGCATGTGGGGGGCCTCTGCAGGCCGTGGGGTCTCCTGGTCATGGCTGGCCTCACTCACAGGCGACAGGGAGGTGCGGAACACTCCCAGTGGGGCAGGAGCCCCACCGCCCCCCATGGCCGCCTTCCGGGCCGCCTTCTTCAGCAGCTTCTGCAGACGCAGGTTGTCCTTGCCTGGCTTGGGCAGTAGGGGTGGCGGGGGGCCGCCCACCACGGGGGGCATCAGCAGGGCCGAGACAAGCATCATGGTGCCCTGGGATGGGGGGGACAGACGTCAGGTCAGCCTTCCTTCACCCTGCACCCTCCTGCGGGGACGCGTGCCCACCCCAACCTCGGGTGGGGGCCGTGCCCGGGCAGCAGCAAGCGGCTGTCGAGGCTGTGGCTCCTGCACTCCCAGCACCTGCCGGCAGTGTTCCTCCTGGGCACTCGGGCAGGAGGGCCACCCGGGCATGGAGCCGGAGCCACGCTGGTGCATGGGGTGGGGGTGGGAGATCCCCGGGGCGCCCGGCCCGGGCAGGCAGACGGGGCCCGCCGCAGACATGGGAGGGCTGCCCGCCGTCGCCGGCCCGACCACAGGCGCGTCCGCCGCAAGCCAGCGGTCAGGGGTGGCGGCCAAGAGGCCCGGCGAGCTGAGGCTGCACGTCAGGGGTGCCGGGCCCGGAAGGCGGGCGCCGTTTCTGCTGAGCTCCGCTGAATGGGATATCCCGCAGACCTCCGGGCTTGGTGGTCCTGGCCGAGGACCGCCACGTGTCTGCAAGGACATTGACAAATGGCGTCTGGGCCGCGTCGGAGGCTTTCCGGGTGGGGGAGGAGGGGGCCCGGGGCTGCTGGGGCGGGGGCGAGGGGCTGCTCTGCCTGAGGCGCTCCTGAAGGGGGAGGGGTCTGTCCGTGGCTGCCGGCCACCTCCGGGGTGCCAGGACCCCAGGAACCCCAGGAACCCCAGGAACCCCGGATTGAGCTCTGGGGAGCTGCAGAGCTCTGGGCAAATGGGCAGACACGTGCGTCCCAGGGGAGGGCCTGGGGAGGCCAGATGGGCCGGGGGACCCCGGAAGGAGGGTGCAGGACAGCGGGACGAGGCCGCGGCATCCACTCAGCTCCAGGCTGACCCGCATGTCCCCTGATCCCCCCGTGTTTCAGCTCTCCCGAGGCGGCAGGCCCAAGCCGCGTCCCCTCCTGCTCCTGCCTGGCCCTGGCGAAGACACCGCTTGCACCCGCCTGGCCCCTCCACCACCCCCTCCACCACAGCTGCTGCCTCCTTATTCTCCCGGACCACCCCCCACTCCCCTCACACCTTCGTGCCCCCAGCTCTGCCTCTCAAGCCTGGCCATGGGCTGAGGGACGCCCCCACCCTGAGGGGCCAGGAGCTTCCCTGGAAAGTGAAGGCAGAGGCCCAGAAAGACCCATGCGATGGGGGCCACTGCTATCCGTGCTGGATGCTGGGCCCTGCGTCCCTCCTGCCCTGCCCGTGTGCTGTAATAAAGCTCCTCGAGTGTCCCGTGTGGCTGGCTGTTGGCGCTTACTACCAGGGGTACAAGGGGACAGGGCTGCCTGCAGCCTGCAGAGGTGGGGAGCTCTGCCCTGTCCGGGGGCCTCACGTAGTGTCCGACTCGGATCAGTGGGGAGGTGGCCTAAGTCAGGGACACGCCACGGTGGGGGCCGGTCCGGGGCAGCAGTGACATCTGCCCGTGAATGGCCAAGTTTGAACCTCAGAGCCCCCAAAATGAGCGTGTGTGTACTTCTGGGCTGCACCCCAGACTCTGCCCCTGAGGGAAGAACCACGTGGGGCCCACCCAGCTCCCGGGAAGTGCTCAGGGAAGATTTGGTGCATGGGTGGATGTCAGGAGGGGTGACAGGGAGGTGGACAGAAGAGATGGGTGGGTGGAAGGTGAGAGAATGGATGGGGGTGGGTGAGTAGATAAATGAGTTCATGTCCAAGAAATGGGTGGGTGGATGGTGGAAGAGAAGGAGGAAGGGAGAATGGATGAGGAAGGAAGATGCTGGATAGCTTGAAATAGATGGATGAATGGTTGGGTGGATGGATGAATGGATGGATGGATGACAGATGATAGATAGCTGAGAGAAGATAGAGGATGGGAGAATGAACGGAAATTAATGAATGGGTGGGTGGGTCAACGATTGCTGAGTAGGAGAGTGGGAGGTGGGTGGGAGAATGGATGGGGGGTCGGGATGGACAAGTAAGTGTGTGGATTGGGTGGCAGGGTGGGGGTGTCCTCCCTGGCTCCCCCTCCTCTCCTTGGGGCCACTCTCAGCCCTGACTTGCCAAGCCCTGCTGCCCTCTCCTGGGGAACCCTCCGGAGAGCAGGTTCCCGCTCAAGGCTCTGCCCTCACCATTCCCCGAGCCCTCAGAGCCTTGTTCTGACGGCTCAGTAGTCCAGTTCCGCCTGCCTCGGAGGCCCAGGGAGGCTAAGGCCGTCTGCACAGCCACCGAGGCAAGGGAGGTGGCAAGGCCACCCCGCTCTTTCTTGCCCATGCTCCCCCCAGCTGGTAAGCTTCTCCCAGGGGCAGGGTGCTCCCTCTGCTCCACACCTCAGCCCTTCCTGATGGGAAGTTCACAGGGGACAGCCAGGAGGCTCAGTCCCAAATTCCCCCAGCTGGTTGGCAAGCTGGGCAGAATGGGCGAGCACCAGGTGGGCAGCACCAAGGGGCGAGGGAGAGACGGGCAGCCTCGCTCTCTGCCGACCCACCCCAGCCCCTCGCAGGGCCTCAGGGACCAGGACCCACCGTCTCCTCTGTCTGGAAGAATGGCCCCCCATTCTTTGCTCCTGACGTGTTCTCTCCCCGCATGGCCCCTGCATCCCATACCTGGCAAGGTCAAGAGGCTCACATGGGCCACTCCCCAAGGGGTACCTGGCAGGGACCCCAGAACCTGCCCCCAGCCACACTCCCTGCCTGCCTGAGGGGTCCCACCTCACACCCAACTGCTCCCCAGCTCTGGGCACAATGGGCACCCCATAAATGCCCGCAGGACCAATAATTGAATTGATGAAAGCTGCAGGAACACCAGGGCATCCAGAGTGGGCAGCCGGCCCAGGGCGGGCCAGGCCGTGTCCCCCACACTGTGCCAGCTGCTCCTATCTTGGGCCTGGCAGGGCCTGGGCCCTGGGCCGTGCTGGCTGCAGCGTGGGGTCCCACACCAGCCTGTGGCTCTCAGGAGAGGTTCGGGGTCCCTTGGGCTCCGCGACCCTGTGCATGCTGGAAGCTGAGACCCCAAAGCCAGGGGTGCCTGCCCACCACCCCTGCCCCCCCACGGGTGCCTGCCCACCACCCCTGCCTCCCCACGGGTGCCTGCCCACCACCCCTGCCCCCCCACGGGCGCCTGCCCACCACCTCTGCCCGCTCACAGCTGCCTGTGCAGGCAGCTGGGGCTCAGACATGAGGTCCTCCGTGTAGCCACCTCCTCCCAGACCCCCCACCCAACTCAGCCTTCATGGCTTCAGAAGCCCCCCAGGACCATAGCCCATCTGCTCAGCTCTCAGACTCCTTCTGGGGTCACAGTCAGTCCTGGGGTCACCCTTGGTCCCCTGTCTTCAGCCCCTGGCAGGCTGTTGCAGAGCCCCTGGCCCAGAGAGAGCCACGTCTCCAGCCCCCAGGGGTGGCCCCTGCCCTACCTCCTCGCCCCCTGCCCCAGCCCCACTTGGCCAGGTGTGGCTTACCTGTTCCAGGCCCTCGGCAGCGGCGGCCTGTCCGGCGGTGCCTGCTCTGTGTGTCCTGCTCCGCGAAGGGCCTGATGCCTGAGCAGGAGGTCACTGATGCCCAAAATAAAACTTGCCCCCGTCCCTCTGGCCTCAGCATCCTCCTTCTGGCCCACACCCTGGCCCAGTGAGCACCTGCCAGAGGCCACAGCCACCCAGCGGTCAGCCACCTCCCCTGCCGGACAAGCAGGGCCACTGCAGTGGCACCGGCCACGCACCCACGGGAGCCCCTGCACGTGGGCCCAGGGGTGCCGCTGCACATGTGCATGGGTGGCTGTGCCCGTGGGGCGGGGCCCATTCGACGACCCCCGGGGAAGCTGCCCGGACCACAGACGTCCCCGCACACAAGCTCCTTTAGGGGTGGCTTTGTGGATGAGCCAGACAGGCAGGCCACTGGTCGGAGCTGACCAGGTGTCCAGCTGTGTGGGGGCTGCCACCCTCCAGCTGTGCACAGACCCAGGCAGGGGCAGGGGGACAAGGCAAGGCCAGGAGGATTCCGACAGTTTTGACCAGGGGACAATGGCCCTCCAGGGGCAGCGGGCAGGGTGGGGGCTTGGTCCTGGCAGGGTGGGTTCTGCCTCATGAGCAGGTGGGCTGAGGCCCATCCCTGCCGGTCTCCAGCCTCTGACTTGCGGGGATCGGGAGGTGCCAACCAAAGCCTTCCAGAAGGCTTGTGACCACCGAGCCCTGGGGCCCAAAGCTGGGGCCATTCGGAGCCTCCTGCCCGGCCACTCTGAGTCCCTGAGGCCAGCTCCCTAGGCCTCCCATCCCGGGCACTGGCGCCCGCAGGTGACTTTGCCTGCTCTTGCCCCATATGGGCAGTTCCCCTGCCCCCAGCAGCTGGGCCTGCCTGCCCCTTCCCCTGAGCCTGTGGGTAGGGGAACTGGGCTTCTCCGCCCCCAACTCAGTGCCTCAGTTTCCCCAGTCCCTGGAAAGGAGCTGTTGGCCGGCACAGGGAGCCCGCAGGGGACCGAGGGGGGTGTCTGCTGGACGATGGTTCCACCTGGCGCCCTGGGAGAAGAAGGGCCATGGGCTGGGTCCAGCCGGCTTCTGAGCACAGTGCTGGGGGAGGGGGGCTTCGACGCCCCCCCCCCGATGGCCCAGACCCCTCACCGGGAGCACCCTGCCCAGCAGCTGAGCACCGGTGGAGGGCGGGGGGAGTGAGGCCACCGGCCTGGAGGAGCCTGGGCTCAGTCATCATTTCTCATGGCCCCTCCTTGGGTGCCCAATGGGACCCCCCAAGAGCCAGGCCAGGCCCCCAAGGGGGCTCAGACGTGCTGGGGTCTGGCCGAGCACACAAAGCACCCCCCCTCCATGGGGGTCTTCGGGGGCTCGGCTGCCCCTTCTGACAGGGGAGGCAGGGGTGGGGGCCTGGCACCACATGCCCGGGTACCCAGGACCCTCAGCCGTGCGGAGCTCCCTTCCCAGACAGAGCGTCCTCTCCCATGGGACCCCTCAGGGGGAGGCGCAGGTGGGCCGGGCCCTCAGGGCCCCAGAAGCAGGGGGCCCCTCGGCGGCTCCCCAGGGGCACCCAGGCCCTCCCTCTCCCCAGAATGTGCCTACTGCTGGGGAGTAAAAATAGAAGCTGACGCCCCCGGGGAAGGGGGAACTCGGCTCCTTGTGCAGCCACGTCTGTCCTCCGGCCGCCTCCTTGGCCCTCCTATACTTGGTAAGGGGCCTGGGCGCCCCAACGGGCTGCTGGGAAAGATCAAATGTCCCTATAAGATGGGGGCGGGGGCCAAGCGGGCAGAGCCCTCAGCTGGTCCTGCTCCTAGGGAAGCACCCGGCCCCGCTCTCCAGTCTCGCCACCAGGTTGGTACGGATGGGGGAGCTGGGGGCCTGTGGGGTCCCGCCTCGGAGGCACGTGCCGGGCGCCAGGAGCAGAGGCTCGAGGGCGCTGTCGTGCCCAGAGTCTCCAGTGTCTCCAGCTGTGGCTGGAGAACCCTTGCAGCCGCCACGGTGCAGTCGGTGCCCTTGTCCAATCGTCGGGCGAAGAAGGGGGGACGTCTCCCGAAGGGGCCTGGCGGGGGGTAGGGTCTGGGGTGGGGGCACAGTCCCCAGATAGAGAGCTGGAGAGAGGGGTGCCGGAGTGCCCGGCGGCCCACTCCCTGGGGGGCTGCACCGTACAATCACCTCCTTTAGCACAAGCTCCCCCAGGCTGAGGGTCCTGTCCCCCCAGGGGCATGGGGCTCACAGGCCTACGTGGCCGTCACCTGCAAGGCCGCCATCATTTTGTAGCAGAGAAAAACAAAGCAGGGAGGGGCAGAGGCCCAGGGACGGTCACCGCAGGAGGGACACCCTGGGGAGCAGGTGGTCAGAACCCATGTTCTCTGGCTGCAGGAGCCTTGGGGGATGCTCCCAAGGTCAAGGGCAGGAGCGGGAGGGGCTGGGCTGGGGTCGGGGGCACTGGTCATCTGTCCTGCCTGCCCAGAAAAACACCCCACCCCGCTCCTGACAGGTGCCCCCCATCTACCAGGGCTCAGCTGTCCCTCCTGAGGTCAGCAGGGCCCCAGGGCCCCCCAGGGAGTGAGTGGCAGGGCCTCCTGCTCCCCCTCCATGCCCTCCCGAACTTGTCACCTGGGAAGGAGGGCCGTGTCCCCAAGGAGCTGAGCTCAGATGCTATTTCAAACTTGTCCCTTGAAGGCAGGACACAAACCTGACCCCGGCCACCTTCTCCTGCCCAGGCACCCCCAGCCCACCCCTGACCCCTCCCCAACCGAAGGACCCCTGCAGGCACCACTGCCCCACGTGCCGCACGTGGAGAGAGCGGAGGGAGGCCGCGGCTCCCGTCCCAGAAGGAGCCCAGCACAGTGGGACAGAAGTGCCCGGAGAAGGGGGGACGGTGGGGGGCTGCGGGGAGGGCTGGCCAGGCTGAGACAGTGGCTGTGTCCACACACCCCCACCCCCAGCGTCTTGGGTTTCTGGGCAGAGGCATCTTGGAGAACTTGGGTGTCTATTTCTAGACACCCCAGCTGCCCCTGGCTCCTTATAAATAACCCACTGTGGGGTGTGGCGCGGGCAGCTGCCCCCTCGGTGGCCAACAGGTGTCCAGGTCTGCAGCCAGGGTGGGGGCGGGCGCCACAGAGCGTGCCTGGCCTCCCCAGGACCCAGCCTCACCCCCTCGCCACCCTCCTTGCCCACAGGGGACCAGGGGGCTGGTGCCTGGGCCCAGGCCTTCCGAGGGGCAGCCGGGGGTCAGCGGGCCGGGCCGGCAGTGGGGAAGCAGCTGGAGCTTGAGGGGGCAGCAGAGCCCTGGGAAGGGATTTCTGGATGGAAACAGCCGGTTCCTGGAAGGGGATTTAGCAGATATCTGCTGGTTAATTTTGCGTGGAGCTCAAGTCTCTCTGGGAAAATTAACATTCTTGAGTGAGGGCTTGGAAATCGGTTCCCACCTTAGAATGGCGATGCGAGCGCATTTTTCCGCGATGAACTCGTGTTTTTGTTCCATGAGGGCTCCCTGAGGGGGCCGTAAGTATTGTCTTCAAGCGGCTGTGATATGTGGTCATGAACTTAGGGTTTGAAACCCCGGGCCAATGTTCTGCTGGAGCTGCGCAGTCCCCAGGCCCCCCAGGCCCCTGGCCGTGGCGGGTGTGGGACCCGCTCCCCGAGACGTGTTCAGGCCGCACCCAGGCGCAGCTTCTTGCAGACAGTGACCCCCTCGAGGGAACCCGGGTCCTGGGGCGCAGGCCACCAAGGGAAGATGGGGAACCCAGGGGGAAGGGAACCAAACCTTGCGGGGCCCATGCTCAGTCTCCCCATCAGAGGGGAGCCCCAGAAGGGGGAGGCAGGGAGACCCGACTCGTCTCCACTCCCCAGTGCTTGGGGTTTTGAAAAAGGGGCCGTGGGGGTCTGTGGGATGTACAGGAGACCCTGGGGCACCCCTAAGAGAACTGCAGTCCTCAAGGAAGCTGCTGAACCCAGAAGGGAACCTGGGGCTCACACAAGGATGGGGGCTTTTGTGGGGGGCGGTGGGGGGGGCAGACACAGGGCAGAGCCAGACTGCCCTTGTGGGGGAACCCCCCACCCAGGCCCCCCAAGGGGCACCCGGGGGTCTGGACAGGCCCCTGGCACTCCTGATGGCCCCCTGCAGGGGATACGACGGAGGACAGGCTCCAGGCAGGGGTGGGGAGCACCTCGGCCTCGGGGTGTCATGTCCAGTGTGGAGGGGTCTGAGGCCTGCCCCTGGCCTGTGACTGTCCCCCTCAATGCCCACCTCCAGGAGTCTGCCCCCCACACCCCCCCAAGTCTTCTCCTGGT
>PVKY010007021.1:0-15322 GCA_004027775.1 Bradypus variegatus | reverse complement strand
GTTGCCTCACAGGTGAGCCCACACGTTTGGTAGCAATGTGATCACATGCTTTTTTGCTGTTTTTTGTGACAAATGTTTTCAGGAAAACGATGTGGCTAGAGAGAATGATGATTGGGTATATCTTATGTCCCATCATAAGATATCTTATGTCCCATCAAAAGCCATATTCTTTGATGCAATCTTGTGGGGGCAGATTGAGTAATCTTTTTGATTAGGGTGTGGCCTGTTGATTGGATGTCCCCATGGAGATATGACCCACCCAACTGTGGGTGATGACTCTGATTGAATGTTTCCATGGAGATGTGGCCCCACCCATTCAGCCTGGGCCTTGATTAATTCACCAAAGTCTTATTAAGGGGCTCACAAACAGAAGGACTTCTGAGCAGCTGCAGCTAAGAGAGGACAAGAGCTCAAGAGCAGCACTTTGGGGAACGCCATTTTGAAATGCAACCTGGGAGCAAGCGGATGCCAGCCACGTGCCTTCCCAGCTAACAGAGGTTTTCCGGACGCCATTGGCCATCCTCCAGTGAAGGTACCCGATTGCTGATGTGTTACCTTGGATGCTTTATGGCCTTAAGTCTGTAACTGTGTAACCAAATAAACCCCCTTTATAAAAGCCAATCCATTGTTGGTATTTTGTATAATGGCAGCATTAGCAAACTGAAATGATGATTATGGTAAAGGCCAAGCTGGAGAAAGAAAAGGATCCTGCCCCAAGCGAGAGCAGACTCCACTGGGGCCCTGAGTCAAGAGCTTGTTGGGGCAAAGACTATTTTGTGGGTAAAAGAGGGAAGACACAGGAATTCCTCCTGTGCAGTAGACACTGGCAAAGGGGGTTTGCTAAGGCTGCCTGGGTGTCAGTGACCTGGTGACCACCCACCCAGCCCTCCGAAGCCCCTGGCAGCCAGCTGTCTCACCAGACGCTGACTTGTGGGCGGTGGAACCCCCTGAGCTCCCTCCTGGAAGGCCTGTGCAGGTGAGCTTCCCTCTGCCCAGGATCCACCCCACTGTCGCCGGCCACTGCACCCCGCCCCTAGGGAAGGCCACCCACGTCCATTCCTATGGTGTCTGTTTAAGGCAGAGGTCCAGACTAACTGACCCCGCATCGTTGCAGGCCTCTGTACGCACGTCCCGTCCCCTCGGGGCTTCCCTGCCGGAGCCGCTGCTGTCCCTCCCCTGCAGGGAAGCCCCGGGTCCCTGCGGCCAAGACTGCGCGGACGCGAGGGTCCCGCACAGGGACAGCCCGCCCCTGGGAAACGCTGCGCTTTCTCCAAAGCAGGAGGAGCCGCGTCTGCCTTCTCCTTAAATGCAGATCGCCTCGAGGTTCGTCCTGGCCCGTCAGGAAGTTTTCCCCAAAAGGCACCGATGGCAAAACCAGAAAGGGCAAATAGGGGCCTTGACGCCAGGGTTCCCCCGACAATCGGCCTTTGGTCCCCACGGTGGGGCCGCAGCAGGCACCTGCGGGAAGCGTCCCGCGCGCTTTGGAGAGGGGTCTCCAATTGTGGTCCCCGCGCCCCCTCCAAGCGCCGCCAGCTGCTGGGGGCCCGCCCTGCCCTCCGGAGGGTTCCTGGGACCCCACGCCTGGCAGCTGCTTCCCCTTACACGTGAATAAGGCAAACAAAAGGGCTTCCAATGTTTCTGGGTGAACACTGGGCAAGGCCACCGAGAAACAGAAGCCAGAAATCACACATCTAATAATAATAATAAATATTTCATTAGTATTAAACTTTTCCACCCATCCATTTGGCTTAAACTTCATAACGTTATGATTTTTAAAACCTGGGGATTCTATTTTTTTTTTATTAAAGGAAATTATACATTGACCTTTTGTATTTTTCTAACTTTCTTGCATTTTAACAGCTGACGAATACCTAATAGACTGAAACAAAGCCCAGCAGTCCAGAGAGCTGGGAGGGGGAGCCAGCTCTCTCGCCATTGGGGATTAACCGCACCAAATCCAACCCGGCATCCCCGAGTCACCCCAGCACCTCGAGAGCCACTCTCCCTCCTCAAGTTTTCGTCAGTATTAATGGTACTTTCCGTATTTTGTCAGGACTCTTTTGAGGTAATAGCTGAGGCTTTGGAATCAAACAGAGCTGAGGTCGAAGCTGTTTGCCAGCTGTAGACACTTGAGAAAGCTATTTTATCTCCCTTGTCTCTGGTTTCCTCATCCGTTGCAAAGAGATTGTAATAAAGGTTTCATAAGCTGTTCATGAGGAACTTATTAACCTATATCATAGTAGGTGCTCAGTTAATGGAGGTTTATTGTTATTGTTCTTGTCCTTATTATTCATTTCCTCTTTTTATTAAGTTCTTCTGCCAGAAAACAAATCCTCTCTTCTGCTCCTCCACTATTTGAAGTCCTTTCTTGGGTACTGCCTTCTGTGCTGCTGTCTCTGCTCCCTGCAGCCGGAAGTGAGTTCCCCATAAGCTCTAACCCCGCACTGCTGGTTTGAAGCCATCATCTAACAGCATCACCCATTGCTGTGTACTGTGCTGTCTCTTCTTGTCCAACTCTGACCATTCTCGTTAGGATGACAGCTTCTGGAGGGCAGAAGACAAAATGTGTATCCTCGTAACATACTTCTTGTTTATGGTTTTGCAACAATTTGGATTCTGTTGAATCCAAACAGAAATTATTAAATTTAGTAAATATATCATGTCTCAAAGTTACAACATAATAGTTGAAGTCCAGATGAAAAAACAAACTGCTGAGAGACGGTATTTTTGGCTCTGACGGGGCTCTGTAGCTATCCATCTTCTAATCCCTGTAAATAGATACTCCTGGAATTAGATAGTTATGCTTCCAAAATAACTGGCAATACAGCCACATAACCTCAAGGGAGCACTTCACCTTAGCCTGCTCAGTTTTCCCACCAGTAAAATGGGTGGAGAATATGATCAAATGATCTTGAAGAGATTTTTCTCCTCTAAAAAATTTCTAGCTTACCATTTTTAAAATGAAAGCATTGAATTTGGTGGTCTCACTTTTTCCTTTCTCTGGTGAGATTCTTTGCTGTCTTCCTGTACCCAGCCTCCATGGGGTCCTGGGAACAATAAACGTCGATTTCTCAGGTGCTGCCATCCCAGAATATTTCTGAGCTATTTCAGAGGGTTTCCATGGGGTTCCTCACAGGTAGTCATGAATAGGTTTCCCTCAGCTTCCCAAGGATCCCCTCACACTTCCTGAGTCCAGCAGCATTTCCAGTGACTCCACTCCCGATAAAGCTCCTTGGGCTCTGGTTCTCTGCCTTGGAACAGGACCTTTCGTTGGTTTTCTCCTCTTTGAAATCAGCTGCACCACTGCCCCTGCCTCCTCCAAAGCTCCTATGCAGAGATGGCTCAGGGA
Source organism: Bradypus variegatus (assembly GCA_004027775.1). Classification (NCBI taxonomy): domain Eukaryota; kingdom Metazoa; phylum Chordata; class Mammalia; order Pilosa; family Bradypodidae; genus Bradypus; species Bradypus variegatus. The sequence goes on along the minus strand of PVKY010007021.1, from coordinate 11,973 downwards.
TGTTTGGATCTTGGGGTGAGCTCGTCTTGACAGCCAAGTAGGACTCAGCTATAGTGATAACATGATTTAGATGGGCTGAAAGATGCCTGATCTTCGGTAATCATAAATTTCCTCTCAGGAATCCCCACAGCCAGTGACTTGGCTGTTAGAAGGTCCAGATGGTCTCACAAATTGACCACAGGTGTGGCTCCTGGAAGGATGGTGTCAGCTTGGCAAGGCTGTGTGGACGCTGTGTGAAGTGTCACCGTTGGATGTTCTCGAGTAGCACCAAGGTGGCCTTCAGATCTGGGGAGAGGTGTGCCCAGGCAGGGTGGCCGCTGCTTCTCACACACAAGAGTTCAAGGTGCCCAAACCCTTCAACCAACATCTTATTCCACATGGAGGAGAAACCAGGTGAAGGTCAGAGATTTAATAATGAAAAGAAAGAGCCAGGTGACTCGAGAGTGGAGCATCCAGGGGGAAGGACAGAGAAGTTACTAAAAGTAAATGCTTTTTTTCCTGAATGGATCCCAATTTGGGGAAGTCCTCTTTGGGTTTCTTCTTTTTCTTGCCCTGGGAAGATGGCAGCATCAGCTGCTTGGGAAAAGGTGCCCTCTCAGCTTCCAAGGGAAGCGTGTCCTGAATCCAGGGTTGAGACAATGCAGGGGTGCGGAGGGACCGTCAGCATCCGGCTTTTCAGTGGCTGCTCTGGGATGTGGCTCAGGGTTGAATTCCGCCCTCTGTCCCCACCCACAGCTGTGTTCAAGACCAAACCCCTGGACCCGTGAGTTTTAATTTGACCTTGCTGGGAAATAGGGCCTTTGAAGATGCTACCCATTAAGGTGAAGCCAAACTGGATTTTGGGGGCCCTGATCCGAGATCACTGGAGTCCTTACAAATGGGAAATTTGGACACAGTCGGTGGGAGAGAGACAGAGAGACAGAGAGAGAGAGAGAGAGACGGCCATGCGGCAGAGGCAGAGGCTGAGCTGTGCCACAAGCCAAGGAGCGCTGGGAGAGGCCAGACACCCACTGAAGGCAAGGGGCAAGGCAGGGAAGGGTCTCCCCTTTAAGAGGGGCTCCCCAAAGCCTGGATTTCAGACCCATGGCCTCCAGAACTGTGAGGAAGTGCATCCTGCCATCTCGTCAGTGGCCCAGCCCAGCGTGTGATGCTTTGTTAGCACAGCCCTTGGAATTTACCTCAGGGACAGTCCTCAGAGATAATGCAGTGCAGCTCATTTCCTCCTTGTAGGAAGCTACAGGAAAGTTTAAGGCCAAACCTTGCTGGGGAAAGTGTTAATTTTCATGGAGGATCCTGTGTGCTCCCCTCCCTGAGGAGCTGCAGGGAAGGCAGGAAGATGTGGGAGGACCCTCACCTTCTCTCTCTCCTTGGTTAGAGACCCCACTAACACCTTCTCCATGCCTGACACCCGGCCCACCCTTGAAAGGCAGGGAACAGCCTGGCAAAGTCATCGCTGGATGTGGCCACCACGAGGTCACGATTCCCAAGAGACTGAGCCCTCTCCCTGCCACCCCGTGCTGCTCAGGGGCACTGCCACAGCCCAGGGGGAAGCCCAGCACCTTCTGGAACTGGCTCCTACCCTGGGAGCTGTGGTGGGAACCCACGATGCTACCCAGAAAATGACAGAAAACAACGGCAGCTGCTCTCTGCCTGGCATGCTCAATGCTTGGCTAAGAGAGAAAGGAGATTTTGGTCAACCAGAGAACACCCCCAGGCTGCCCGAGGGCACCATGGGGGAGAGACAGCCACGCTTTGCTGGGCTTCAGGAGAGCAGGGCTCTGTTTCCTGCCCACCACTCCTCTTCCTCAGTTGCAGAAGCTCCTTTCTGGGGGCAGATTCTGACAGTCAGAGCACCATGTGGGCACGGAGGCAGCCTGTGGGACTAGGCAGCTGGCTGGAAGTGCACACAGAGAGCCTATTGTAAGCAAGATGAAGCTTTGAGCTATGGCGGTGGGCATTTCTGATGGCAAAATTCCAGGGAGGGCGTGTCTGCTGGTACGGCAGTGGAAATCAGCTGGGTGGGCCCAGGCCCCTGCTTGAGGAGGAAACACTGAATTAAGTAAAACAGCCACTCCTGGAGCCTCCCAGTTTGTACAAGTGCTAATAAATGCTGTCCCTGTTACTTTGAGTCATTTCCCCAGGGCATTTGTCAGTCGAACATGGAGACACCCTGACAGCTGCCAGGCTCTTGCATTTTATCATGTTGCGATGGAGGACATTTCCATCACATTCCGGGGCTCTTCACTCCCAAACCCACACTGCCATGAAATCCGTCTGCAGCCTTCCCGGAGCCAAGATCCCCTGGAGAAGCCGGCCCGGTCCTGCCAGCGGGCCTGTGCCCTGCCTTCCTCTAAAGGTGAAGAGCAGCTAATTTGATTTGTTCTCTTCTTTGAGAGTGAACCAGATCATTTGCATTGTAAATCAAACCATGTCTTGTCTTTGTTTCCATCATCTTTGATTGCTTTTGGCTGCTGAACGTGGGTAATTTAATCATAGGCCATATGAAAGAGAGCAGAGAGAGATTTTAAATAAGTTTGAGTGAGCTCAAGAAAATCGATGGCGGTAACAGATGACGAAAGCGTTTCTGAGTTCAGACTTGGTGCGCATCAGATGGCGCTTGAGTTATCATCTCTGCTTGCGGAGGTCAGAGGAGGCTGGAGGAGCATCTCCTTTATGTTAAATTCAGGCCTGTTGGGCAGCGTTTCCACACGACCCAGGAGGGAAAAAAGCCTTGGCAGCCAGCCCCTGTGTGAGGGACCCTGCAACCCCACTCAGCCTGGCACCCAAGAGAAGGCAGATGGGCACCAAGCGGGATTTGTTTTCTGAAATGATCTCTTTTGAATGGAGAATGGAAGAAACGGTCCCAGTAAGAATTTGCCTTCTTCTAAACAGTTTTGAGAGGACAGTCATTCCCCAGAATTGCAAAAAGGATGCTAGCTTAAAATAGCCAGAGATCATTTTTAAGCCTAAATTACTTCTGCATTTAGTCATTATGGATTTGATAGTCCCAAGAACTACAATTATTTCTCCAGATGACGGCACTTGAATGTGTGGCCTTCGGATTCCCAGGAAGGTCTCAGAGATGTCAGGGCAGTTCTTGCAAAGATTTCATTCCTTGCTGCCTCCTGAATGATTTGGTCTGGAGCAGCAGGTACTGGATGGTTCATCCTCTTCACGGCAGTGCGGGGATTCTGGGCCCACTTACGAATGAAGTGGGACCCTCAAGGGGAGCCTGCCTGAACTAGGAACTATGGGGATAACCCGGCCTCAGCTGATTTCTTCCAGAGGTGTTGGATTGCCTCCACCCTAGGAGACCCTTCCTGGGAAGCACAGCTACTATGGTCACAGCTGACCCCTGACATGCTGGAGCCTCACCCTCAGGTCCACAGGCCACTGTGGGCTCTCACCGCAGCACCTTACCACAGCCACACTCACTATGCCTCACCTCACTGGCTGCCATTGCTCCAGCCATCTCTCCTCTTTCCACATTTGATCCTCATTGCTCTGAGCTGCCTCGTTTCTTCCTCAGCCATCTATGGTTTTATTCTCTTCCTATCCTTCCCTCAGTGCTTCCTGGAGCTCCATATCCATGGTTAGCCAAACCTGTTTATCCCATGGTTACTCCTTTTACCTCCAAGCCTTTACTGAAAACTGGCCCTTCCCCATAGGTACCATCACATCCCCAGAAAGCTTCTCGTTTCTCTGCCCCAAATGCTGGGAGGCTGGAAGTGAGCTCACTTGCCAAGGCTCCTTCCAGGCTGTCACTTTTCTTCCCTCCTGCAAAGAACCCCCTGCCTGCCTGGGGCGCATAGCAAGCTTCGCAGAGCCCAGGCACCACCGCCCTGTAAGGCCTCCCTCCCTGCCTGTCCTCTTCTCATGAAGGTATTAAATAAGATTTATTCTCAAACATGGCACTCAGTTGTGTCTTTGGTTACACAACTTGTCCAATTATATTCTGGTAAAGTGGAGGTTAGATTCTTATTGAACTTATATAAAAATCTGCATTGCCCTGAGAAGTTAGCAGATGTAAAGTATTTGTTTCAATATTTTGAGGGACCAGGAAGAAAAAGATGTCATTTAAGGAATGTTTCATTTCAGGTTGCAAGAGTTATGCTAAATTGAGGGCTAGAGATCAAGAAGAAGGAGAAAAGGCTTTCTGGACTACCCAATAAAATATAAGACATTGGAAACAATATCAATAGTATTTCAAAACAAATTACCACAATTCTATTTTCCTCTTCATCAGTCCCAGGTAATTAATTTTTTCCACTGGATCTTGGGTCAGTATTTGCTTTCATGAAATCATATCCTTCTGGGTTGAGAGCAGTGGGAATCCTCCAGACTTAGTCCCCAAGGAGAGTCAGAGCTGCCTAAGCCATGTCACTGTGAAAGACCCCACTGACGAAGTGGCCAAGGTTAAGCACCTCTGGTTTAGTCTGGCCCACAAGGCTCTCAGGCTGTCCTGTGTTGAAGATCAAATTCATTCCTTCGGGCAAGCTGCAAGGAAAATAGAAACCACTAGCTCCTGTCAAGACGATGGCTGTGAATTCATTACAGTAATCAACAACATCATAAAGAAGAGTGAAATTCCTAAATAAATACATACCTATCATAAGGATTTGATGAGTGTTTCCACTCAGATAGACTGTATCCTGGTTAGAAGGATACTGACACATTTCCAGTGTATTGTAAAGTACACATCCTTTAAAACATCTTACACTAATGACATTTTTCCTGTACAAAGTTAACCGAAAGAAAGTTGAGTTTCTGCTTTTACTTGACAAGTTTTCTCATAAAATGCTTACAACAACATTGAGCTAATTAAGAAAAATGGAGCATGAATGTTTTTATCATCCCTCTTCATATTGTGTGAAGGAAAAGATCTTTATGATTTTCTAATATCCATCTAGAAAATCTCAAAGATACTTTTAGTTGTAAAAAGACATCCTGAAGATTTTTTAGATCTGATCTTATGGAAACAAAACAGGCAATGTTAGCTGAGGGGACTTCAGTACTTGACAAAGATGGGTGCCTGGGCGCATGAGAATAAAGGAAGGTTGAGTTAATAGTGGTTGAGATTATCTACATGTTAACTGCAGTGACATTATAACAGTTTAAAACAAGCATGAAACAAGGTAACATAATCAGAAGAAAAGGAACCAATTCAGAAGTGAGAAACTTTCGGGGGTGGGGTGGGGTTTAATCTAACAGTCATTAAGAAACAGAAAATTATTTTGCTGACATAGAAAATCTGTGTTAAGAGCATCCCAAGAGTATAGATTATCTTTTTATTAGTTATTCTTAAGAGAAGACTGGATAGCCCAAAAACTCATCTGTCATTTTATGATTGATAAAAGAGAAATTCTACTCTTGTTTTAACAGAGTATTTTTATGGATAAACATATGGAAACTGAGCCAATGTCTCAGTCTTCTGATCGTGGTGGAGCAACGGAGGCCGAATTGATCACCCCACCTTAAGTGAATAGAAAACTGGACAGAAATTTGGGAAGCACGCTTTTTTCAGACATGGGACAATAGTAGGTAAGCACTCTGATCCCTGAAAGAAGGGAAGCGAATGGGACAAGCCCCATGTTTGCCCCAGCTGATAGTCTGGAGGCAGTTGAATTTATAGTTAAAATCTTCCAACAAAGACCTTTTCAAGCCCAGATGACTTCACTGGTGAATATCCCCAAACGCTGGAAAAAGAAATAATGTCAATTCTACAAAAACTATCCTGGAAAATTGAAGAGAAATTTATACTTCCTAAATCATATCATGAAGCCAATATTGTCCTAATAAGAAAACCAGACAAAGACATTCCAAGACAAGAAAACTGCAAATCAGTATCCCTCATGACCAGAAACAAAATCCTCAACCAACTTCAGTAAATTCAATCAATCAGTTCACAGAGAGGATAATTTCATGACCAAGTGGTGTTTATCCCAGGAATGCAAGTTTGGATTAACATTAGAAAATCAGCCAAAGTATTTCATTTCATCATGTTAACGTACTAAAAAAGAATAACCAAAAAAAAAAAAAAAGGAATTTCTCAACAGATGTGGTAAAAGCATTTGACAAAATTGAATGCTACTTTATGACAAAAACTCGAGTGAAGAAGAGAAGAGAAGTTCCTCAACCTGATAAAGGGGTCTATGAAAATCTTTCAATGAATATCATACCACATTCAATCATGAAAGACTTAAGCATTGAACTGGGGGCTCCAGACAGTGCAACAAGGCAAGAAAATCAAGGCATGCCAGTGGGAAGGAGGAAATAAAACTGTCTTTATTCATGGATGACATCCTTGCCAATGAAATCCTAATGATTCCACCAAAAGATGACTAGAATTAAGAAAGGAGTTTAACAAGGATGTAGTATATATGATAGATGTAATAAATTATTTGTATTTCTATACAGTGATAATAAACAATCAGATATTGAAATTAATAAAAACACCATTTACAAAAGCATCAAAACATATGAAATAGAGATAAATTTGACAAAAGTGTACAAGACCTGTATGCTGAAAAGTGTAACATATTGCAGAAAGCAATTAAGAACAAAATGAACAGAGATATATAAGTTATTCAGAACAGAGCTCATTTGACTAAAGAGGCTTTAAAATCTAATTTATTAATACCTTCTAGAAGTAGGAAAATATTTCAAATTCACACAGTGAGGGAGGAAAATGCTTTTCTCAATTAGAGAAACATATGCTGAAAGAGAATTTATGGGTCAGTTCTACAACCTTAGCCCTCAGAAGGAAGTTGGGGAGCAGAGAAGGGGGTGTGAGTCAGAGGAATAAACACTCACATATTGGGATTGACTTTTTAAATCCTGTGCAGAATTTTCCCCCATTCAGATAACTTGCTGACCTTATGCTGTGCTGCATCTGATTGCAATTACTTCATTTTGTTAGGCTGCCCAATTTTAGAAACACGGACAGTGTACTTTGCTGCAATCAGAGCTGCATTAAAACCCTGAAATGGAGGATATATCAGTTATCACCATCAAAGTTGTTATGGTGCCTTTTTTTTCCAAAAGAAATAAACTCACTTCACCAGGCCTGAACTTTCATTTCTCCAAATTTATCATATCTTCTGCAAAATAAGTCTGGTATCTTCTCTATAATTAATCTGTAATCTCATGAAATCTGATTACACACTGTTCAAAAGTTTTCCTATTCCTTTCTGCTTTGTCTTTTGAAGTTTTATAATTGCTGACAAAATGAATTTTAAGGTGTAGAACACACAGAGAGAAAATATCAGGAAGAGCTATACATTTTTCAGCTCTGGAATCTAGCCTCTCCCTGTTCACTGATATCTGTCAAAGATATGTGTCTATCAGGCTGTCCTGCCCGGGTGGTGTGATTTGGCAATTTCCTAACAAAATATGATTTCAGGGAGATGAAGGAAGGTATTTCTGGTTTAAAAATTTCCCCTTGGCACTGCTGCAGTGTCCAAAATTCCCAGCCTGTCCTCCAGAGTCAGGACCTGCTGCAGAAAGCCCTGGAAATGCAGCTATGGGTGGGGGGAGGCAGATTTGATCCAGGATCTTCCATCCAGTTGAGGGGTAGATGAACTGGGAGGTCAGAGGGGTGGCCAGGCAGGGGCCAAGGAAAAGTTCCAGGACAGCCACTGCTAGAGTTGGATGGCGGCCACTGACAGCCACGCCCAGGTCCTAACACCCAGACCCATGAACGGGGCCTCATTTGGAAACCGGTTAGCTGAGATGAAGCTGAATTGGATGTGGGGACTCCAGCCCAGTGACGGTATCCCTTTAGGAAGGGGAGAGCTGGACAGGCACACAGGGAAGGACGCATGGCCCTGGAGGCAGCCCGAGATGATGCAGCGGCCAGCCAAGGCCACCAAGCCGGCCGACAGCCACACCAGCCCGGGCAGGGGCCAGGCAGGGTCCTGAGGGCACCCTGTGGATGCCTCGATTTGGGGCCTCTGGTCTCCAGAGCTGTAAGGCAGTAAACTGTTGCTTTAAGTCACCTAATTTGCTGCACTTCATTATGGCAGCCCCAGGACGGGGACGGCCCCAGCGGCTGTGGGGTCGGGGTGAGCACTCGCCAGCCAGTGTGCCCAGCTCTGTTGTTTCATCTCATTTAATCATTGAGATAAACTTGAGCGTTAGGGGTCACTGCGCTGATTCAAGAGAAGGGACAGTGAGGCCGGAGGGGCTCAAGCTCACGGATCTGGTGACCTCACACCTGCCATGGAGTTCAGGGTCACCCCAGCAAAGGCAGTGGCGGGGACTGCGGAGCTGCCACCCAGGGGGACGCCGGGCGCCTTCCTGTCAGGTCTGCTCTTGAAGGTCAAACTCGCATCCGACTCGTTCTGAATGGCAGAGGAAGCACTGGTTCCGCGTTCTGCTTCAAATTCATTTCCCGAGGCATCTCCCCCTCTGCCCCCATGTTTGTTTGCACCCCGAGATTCCACTCTGCCCACCCATGTCTCGTTCTCCCTCCTGGGTCCACCAGGAAAGCCCCTTCTTCCTCCACTAAAAGGGGGAGTTTAATGTCCACACGGAAGGCATGGATCAAGCGGTTCTTCAAAGTTAGTCTTTAAAACCTGTGGAGTCACCTCCAGAGGCCGAGGAGCTGAGCCTGGGAAGGGAAGGCGGATTCCGGCTCCCCCTTCCTGCTCCCTGAGTGGAGGGCGGGTGGGGGCCCTGTGGGGTTTGGCTGCGGTGCTTCCTCCCCCACCTCACATATGATGTGACTCGGTTCACGGAAAGCGTGCACAGGCCATGGCTTCACTGCAGCTCATGCAAAGTGGACCACAGATGCCACCTTCCTCAGCAGGGGGGCACGATAGCCTTTGTCTCTTTTGGCACATTTCCACATTGCTCTCTCATACCCCGTCCTTTGGCCTGGACTCCTCTTCTACGTGGACTATAGGAGCTCCCTGCTCACAGAGGGTTGCAGGCACCCCATGCGGAACCGACGTGGAATTTAATCACGTTAAATGGACCGTCGTGCGTGGGTTTGTTTTGTGTGGGAGGCCAGAACCACTTGCAGAGAACCGCCCGGACAATCGGGGGTACTGATAGGTAAAGCAGCAGCCCGGGGGTCCCAGGGGAGGAGGCAGCCCAGGTGCAGCCCAGCTCGGTGGCAGGTCACAGCCAGGTGGCATCCGCAAGGCAAGGCTGGGGGCTGTGCTGCAGGGTGGAGAAGGACCCCCTGCCCCCAGCCTTGCCTTGGAGTCCATTGGGAGAGACCTTGAAGAGAGGAGATGTTGAAGCTCCTTCCTACAGAGCTCTTATCCAGAGCAGAGGAGGCAGACTTGGGCTGTATCCCAGGAGGACAGACTTACACCCCATCTGAGCAGACTCCACAAGTGAGCAGGTGGGGACAAATGGCCTGTGACCGTGAATGGACTCGTGCCGGCCTCAGTGTTTAAGTACCTGTTTGTCCTGAGTTTGTCTCTTAGTAGCAGCACTTTTTTCGGCCTAGGACATCAAGTAGGGTTTTGACTGTTCTGTGCCTCCATTTTTCCATCTCTCAAGTGGAAATCATCACCGCACAGACCCCCGAGGGCTGTTTGAGGCCATCAGTAAGGGGTTGACACAGATCATCTGGGACTCACCGGGCCCTGGCCGAGCTCTCCCCAGGCGCGATCGCTGCCCCATATCCATCACCTGCTTCCTTGGGGACCGAAGCCGCACCCCTCTGTCTCCCTCCACACACCTGCCCCCGCCTGCCCCCACCCTGCCCCAGGACTCTGCACCGGGACCCCCGGCCGGGCTCGCACACCCGCGTGGCCCCTGGTTCAGCCTCTTACCCCTCAGCTCAGGGCTGCACCACGTGACGAGTGCTGGCCTGTGGGAGGTGAGCGGACCGGCGAGCAGGATTCCCAGGTCATGCCAGTAAGGAGGCGCGCGCCCTCCCATCCATGGGCTGATGGGCACGGTGGCCTGGGGGAGATGCCACAATGGAGGCTGCCCGGTACCTCACCTAGGAGACAGAAGAGCCCTGCCCAGGGACCTCAGCCAGCAGACACGCGGAACAAGCCCAGCAGTCCCCACCACTTCCTCTCGCAAATCCCGCTCCTCCGCTCAGGCCCCTGCTCTCTCTGATCCATCAAAATGCAGACCGCAGCCCATCAGTGCAGAGAACCAGGTTCAGGCCTCCAGGACTCAGTGGTCTTGAGAGATCATCACGTGAAGAAGGGTCAGATTGCTCCTTCCTGATGCCACTGAAAACAGGTGTGCCAGGCTCCCTCCGCCTTGGCTTCCCTTTTGCACTGAGGAAACCTGCATTCTCTTCACCCACCTTTCCTTCTTGAGGATCAGAATGATTTTAAAAGATGGAGACATCTTGGTTAAATCACAAAATTTTTACTAAAATGTATTCTTTTAAAAAATTTGCTGTGACTCATCTCTGATTGCTCCAAAGCTTTCATGATCAACCCATGCCTGTTTTCCCCAGAATGATCTTCTCTCTTTTCTGAATATGTCAGACACATCTGTGCTTGTGTGTATGAAATTTCTCCTTTCAAGAGCCCCAGATTTGACAGAATCAAGTTTGCCTCATTTTTCAAACAGTGTTAATTCAGTTTAAAAATACTTCTCTCATTATGTTGTTGCAAGGGTCTTCTTTTATTCCATCTCATATTTTAGTCTATCCTAGATCTAACAATCTTTCTGAATTAGAAATTTACCACTGAGGAGGGGATTTCAACAAAATTAGGCTACCATATCCCCCCTGCCAAATTTCTTCTGGGATTGCTTTCTTCAGGTAATACAAGACAAACGTGAAAAATTCATTCCACTTGGAAAACATCTTCTCCACATCTCCTGCTCTCTGTAGTGTAGTGTCATTTGTAGTGGGTTTCACCATGAAAATTAGGGGCAGTTTATTTACACCCAAGGCCGGGAAAATGTATATGTTCCCCAGAGCAAGCGTTGCACAGCAATGTCCACCCTTTCTCTTTAGGACTGCCGGAACCCTGCAGGGGACCCCTTTTAGCCAGCATCGCAGGGTACATCGTAGAGGAGCAGGGTCAGTAGAGCCAGTTTTCCCAGAGCAAGCTGTCACCATCCCTCCTCTCCATGGAAAGCTAACTAGCAACACCACCCTTGTTAGTCATGTAACTCAACCAACCAACCTGTATTTACTGGCTTCCAATTGGAAGAACCCTTTATAAGAGATGCAAGAAATGACATTATTTCTGTCCTTAAACATTTGCCAACCTAGTTAGCTGCAGACGCTTGTGAGAATTCCTAACCTCAAAGTCCTGGCCCTCTCTCTGGTCCTCAAAACAGAGTTTCTGAGGAACGACCACAGTGTCCTGGTGCCCTCTTCCACCATGCTGGTTTGTCCTCGTGCCACCAGAGCTGGAGGAGGCTTTATAAACTTCAGTGAATTAAATGCTCAGGGCAGGGCTGTGTCCTGTAAATCCTTATTGTCCTCACTGCTAGTCTAAGGTCTTACACCCAAAGTACTTACATGAGAATGAATGAGTGAAAGAGTGAATGAGTAAGCTGTTGATACAGTGTTGATGTTGTCTACAGTACTGTCTATTCATCTACAGGTCTACATTGGGACGTGATGGCACAGTCATTTCTACTTATGCTCCAGAGGCAGGAGAGAGCCCTTGCCGGCATTTATCCACCCAAATCTCCAACAGATCCTTGTGGAGAGACCAGACTATGCTGGAAATACAGGAGCAAGCCAGGAGAATAAAGCTAACAAAGCTGGCACTGGAGCGGCCAAGTAGGAAAGGAAGGAACCTTCCAGCCATGCCACTTGAGCTCATTGTGTCACCAAGTGAATAGGATGGATTTACCCAAACCTTATAAAAATTCAGCAATAAATTGGCTTTTGTCTCACAAGTGAAGCGAAGCCAAAATGAGCTACTGCCTGAAAAACAGAAACAAAAAAAATCTATATGATTTTCATGAGAGACATTTTAAAAATAAAGTAAAACTCAAAAAATGTACTCAAGAAAGAAATTTTTGAACTAT
>PVKY010007020.1:0-15350 GCA_004027775.1 Bradypus variegatus | reverse complement strand
TGGCCCTCAAGGAACTCTATGCCCAGTGACCAGGACAGATGTGATAACTTAGGAGGCACCCCCAGTGCAGAGTTGCAGCCAGAGAAAGCTCCCTGGCAGAGGACTGTCAGCTGAATTTTGAGGATTGACTCAGCTTTGACCTGACTGGGGGGCAGAAGGGTATTGAAGACATAGGGGCTGCTTTGTTCAATCATCCATAGGGGAGGGAGCCTGAGTAGAGCCAGGAGGAGACTCAAAGAGAAATCCACTCCATCCTCTATTCCCCTGCCTTAGACAAGGGAAAATACAGACAGTGAGGCTTGAACCACAGAGAGGCGAGAAACCAGCATCTGGAACCCATCCCAGGGCCTGCAATGCTCTGTGGCTTTGTGCAGCTTGCCTGGGGTACATTCTGCAGCATGTGGACGCTTATTATCCATAATAATCATAATAATTAATAAAACCTTTTAAAGGGGGCTTTAATCATGCTTGTGCTTTGCTTCCAAACACATAATAAAAAGGAATTACTTATAAAAATGACAAATTTATTCCTAATTGTACCATCAGTTTGTTATGCAATACAAGTAGAGCAATCTTTGAAGCTGGAAAAATGTCTCATGTAGAATTAATTAGAACAGTACACGGTTTGGAATTAGGCAATTATTTTATTGATATTTCACAACCAGAACTTTGTAAGGGCACTTCAAATATTTCCATTATTGCCAGTAAATAGTCATTTTAAACACTTACTGGTAAGAGTTTTAAAAGTGAACTTTCACTTGTTTGTGGGCCTTATGAAAATTTACAAGACATGTGAGTCACTGTGGCCCCAGGGAAGTTTTGAGGAAGCAGATGGCAATGTCTGGGGAGTTCACTTATGGCTCGACATGGCACATCAAGGCAGGGGCTCCATAGACCCGGAGGCAGGTCATAGCTGAAAGGGAGTCCAGACATCATCTCTGTGCATGAGGCAAGAAGGACTAGCGAGGGAGAGCAAGTGTTCAGATCACACAATGAGTTAAGAGCTATGATCATAATTCTCATCCCTGACTCTCATTCCACTGCTCTTGCTTTCTTTGTAAAATGCAGACTTGCTTTTCCGTTATAAAAGCAGTAGGTAGTCACATCCAATACTCTTTCCTGCTGCCTTCTGACCCAAGCCCACACAATTTCATTTGGCAGTAGATTAAACAGCCCATGGGTAGTGGCCTGTATTCTTACTTTGCCTGGTGCACATCAGATCTGCCTCCTTTCCCATTGACCTCTAGGCTGTAAGTAACCCGGGCCTCTGTTCAGGGCTGGGCAGACAGCCCAGGCTGTGAAGACTTAATAGAAGTTTTCCCAAAATCACAGCACTTGACCGGAGTGTGAGAGACCCTACTTGTCATGAGATCTCCGCTGTTTGACACCTAGGATCCAGGGAGATGTCATGGCAGCTGTGGGCCTTCACCATTCAGAGATGACCACCAGACCCTTGAGACCTCTGGACATTGATTTGCCCAGGTGGTGGCCATGGATTCACTCAGTCCTGGGCCATGGCCTTGCTGCCCACTGAGACAGCAGGGTGCATCTTCTTCCCATGAATTAGGAAGAATAAAACTTCTTTGATTACCAGACATACAAGAGGTTGGGAATATGTGGACACAGAAAACACCTTGGCAGACACAGGCCCTGGTAATTGTTTTGACCAGTTCCACACCCCAAAGGAGGGTGAACAGGAAGTGAAAGGATGTCAGAATGGTTCCCAGGGAAAATTCTGGGCAATGGGTTTGCTGACATCAGATCTGACTTCAGGTATGTTCCTTACCATGTGCCCTGAATTAGAGGAGGAACTGCTTTGGATCTCAGTTTCCCAAACCATAAAATGAAGGCATTGGACTGGTGAGTACCTAGGGCTTGTCTAAGATGTGCTGCAGGTATGAGCCCACCCCACAGATGGTCCTTCTTTGGCCAGAAGAACAGATACAGCAAGCTTCGAGCAGCCGCAATAATAAAAACGATCTTCAGTCTTCCTTGGCAGCTTTCTCAGTCATCGAGCTCTCTCTCTCAGCTCAGCTTTACTGCCTAATGCTTAACCTACACCTTTTCCCTGCTTTTGTTTTAGTTCATCATCACTTGCCCATTTCTATCAATCTACCCGTGCATTTCTATACCACATCTCACCAGAGTGCTCGGCACCTGTCCTTGCTGAGCAATGAGGTTAATATTGAAGGTAAAATCCATTTTGTAGAGATAATGTACTATAGACCTTTCAGAAGAGCTCTCTGTGATAATGAGGAATGAGTTACCATGCTGAGGTTGTTTAAATGTCATTTATTTTAACAAGTGACACTCTGAATTTACTTAAAGTTGACTACAATGAAGGAAAGGTGGAAAGTTTTAAAGTTTCATGAAACAATAATAGAACTGCAAAGCAAGGAGCTCTGAAAGATGGATCTGAATGGAAATTCTGAGTACAAGCTCCACGGGAGGGCTGGTCGGGTTGAATGCTTGCGGAGGTTTGTGAAAGACCCCAGGGATTGCGGAGAATGAGGATGTCATAGACACAGTGCTGTTGTGGCCTCAGAACTTCTCTTTCTTTTCCATTGCACTCACATGTGTAGATGTGCTCATGCTTACACAAATGTCTGGGCATGTATCTGTGTGCAAGTGAGTGAGCTAAAGCGTGAGTACTCTCTCTTCCCCTTGGTTGCACTATTTAACACTCCTTCCACCATGAAATTTGGGGCTCTGAGTCCTTCAGCTGTCTTTGGCTCCCCAAGAATGAAGACCATGTTTTGTTCCATTTTCACCAATAGTGACTAACAAAGTCAGCCATAGCTTTGTTAACCTCATTCTCACTCCTTGACTAATGGGGTTTAGAGGGTAGGCCTTGGCAGAGACTGCAGTCTCCCTGGGAAAAACAAGGTGAGGCCTAGAGGGCTTGCTAGCCTTCAACTGAACGAGCTAAGGTTTTCAGGTGTCAAGGAAGAGGTTCGTTTGATTACGAGCAGTATAACTAGGTGGGAAGGAGGTGGATTTACTGTTAGAACGTGGGTGTACTTCCTAGAGATGGGGCACTGGTCCTCTTAAGGGTGTGGATGGAGTGAATGGAAAAGCATCAGGAAACCATGTGGTGGAGACTCTCAGTCTTTTGTCTCTGCTTCTCTGCTCATCTTCTCTCTTCATTTTTCCTCTCTCTGAGACTGGCCTTCTCTGTTTCTCTCTATCTATATTGGGCAGAAGTAGGCTGCCCCACAACCCTCCAAAATATATCCTGTCGGTTCCAACCACACAAGGACAATATGCCAGCTGAATCTGACTCCAAATTCTGTAATCCTAGGAGAGATAATCTGATAGGTTTGGCTTGAGCCAAGGGTCTAGCCGTGGCCGATGATATACAGCCAGGGAGGCAAGGTCAGATTCAAGTAATGTAGGCTACTGGGTCCTCACTGTTGCTGGTGGAGGAGAGGGTTTTCATGGAAGGTGGTCATTCTGAGCTGGGAAGATATCACAATGTATTTCTAATACACTAGAGAACTTTTGAACATCTGTAATGCTGAACTCAGTATCAACTGCAATCTTGTCTTCCTAGAGATGGGACATGGTGTATGGTAGTTTGCCAATCTAAGTGAAATGCCTGTCTGATGGTGGGTGATTTTATGAAGAGTTAGATCATAACATTTTTAAAGTTAAATAAGTTATTTTCTTTTCACTCCAATCAATTCCCCTTATTTGAACATTTAAGATAATTACAGGCTACAGGTAAATTATATATTACACACTTGCTAAATTATAACCCATCTCCATCAATTAATATTTATTGAGCAATGAATGGGCAAAATATGCTAATTTGAGAATTCAAGACCTGAGTGTAACTAGATAGGTTGGCTGGGAAAGATGATAACCACATCTTCCCAAACATCCCTGCCTTCTCTCCCCAGTGTATGTGAAGGGAAATGTAAGGATAATATGCTAACCCTTAGCTTATCTCTCAAGTTGTTTCCACAGGAAAACATCAATTGCTTTAAATATTGTATATCTCATTTCTAGTAACTAACCAATGGCAATTTATGATGGTCTTCAAAACCAGGCAGAGGAGCCAATTTAAAGTTTTATTTTTTCATTCCACTGAGACTTCTTATGGGTCCCTCATGTGCAGGTATTAAGGATATTACAGTGACCCTGACCCAGCCCCAGTGATCAGCCAGCTGGTTTGGTAAGGAGACTAGTAAAGAGTCTACTCACTACTGCCAATGATGTGATACGGTTTTAAAAAAAAAGCAGGTTAGGGTTGGACAGAAGGCAGAAATCACATTATATTTACCACTTTGTCAAACAGTGGTGAATAAAGCCGGAAAACTATTTTTTCCTGTAAAGCGTGTTGATATCCAGAACCTAAGTTTGAAAACCTGTAGCAGATAATTATTTCATAGGATGGTAGAGTGGTGGTCAGCAAACTGGGCATTTGCCAAACCTCCATGACCATTTCTTGTCAGAATGATTTGATGATTGACATGCTAATCTTAAGGTGTTACGAGGTTCTTCCAACTCTTCTTGCAGAAGGGAGGAGTGGGCAGAGGGGGTCAGGAGGAGACTGAGGTTGTCTGGGGCAGGTAGGAAAGAAGTGGCATCCTAGGTAGAAAGCACACTGATTGTCTGGGCAACCTGACTGAGGACAACTGTGCCAGTTTGAAACTTATGGACCCCAGAAGAGCCATGATCTTTTAACCCAATCTTGTTGGGTGGAAACTTTTGATTGAGTGTTTCCATGGAGATGTGACCCTGCCCATTCTGGGTGGGTCTTGATTAGTTCCCTGGAGTACTTAAGAGAGCTCAGGAACTAACAGAGATGCTTAGAGATGCTTGGAGATGTGAAGAGAAGGACATTTGGAGATGCTAAGCTAAAAGATGAAGTCCAGAGTTTGCCCCAGAGCAGCTAAGAGAGGACTCCCAGGTAAGAGAGGACCCCCAGACACTTAGAGAGAAACATCCAGGGAGAATGAAGCAAGGACACAGAGGAGCTGGGAGAGAAAAGCTAATATAGAAGATACATTTTGGAGAAAGCCATTTTGAAACACAATTCAGGAGCAAAGGACCAGCAGACACCAGCCACGTGCCTTCCCAGCTGACAGAGGTGTTCCAGAAACCATTGGCTGTTCTTCACTGAGGGTATCCTCTTGTTGATGCCTTAGTTTGGACATTTTTATGGCCTCAGAATTGTAAATTTGTAACCTAATAAATCTCCTTTATAAAAGCGAATCCATTTCTGGTATTTTGCATAATGGAAGCTTTAGCAAACCAGAACAACAGCCTTTCCTGGCCTGAATCATGAGAAACCTAGAGCTCCATTGATAGCATGGGTGTACCCCCAGTTTGCCCAGGACATTGCCAGTCTATGCCCATCCTCATTGGATGATGGAATGTCTTATCCTCCTATTCATTGCAGGCATCTGCTCACATTTGAAGGTTTTAGCAACCAAGGTCTGTAATGAACCAACCCACCCTTCAGCTATATATTTTGGTGGAGTCCTTTCTGAGCCTTGCACACCTGTAACAGGCCACATTTGGTTTTCTATTAGCTCTAAATATCCCTACTATCACTGCAGATACATACCTTTAAAGAAATTTCTGCTCTCCGAGCTCCATTCTGTGAGTTTTTTCCTTTGAATCTCACAATTACCCAGGGAGAGGCAGAGCCTGGGTTATTATTGCTTGGAGATATTAAAGTACTTGCTCAAGGTGACCATGGTTGTTAAGGGCAGAGACCAGGCTGGGACGCAGACGTCCCAATTCCGGGGCCAATGCTTTCCTGACAAGTGAAGGGCCAGGCTGTGCACAGGCTGAGTTCCCCAGGGCCGAGCCCACGTCTCACTCGTCAGGGCAGCCCCGACACCTAGCAAATGCCTGTTCTCTGGGCAGTGACCTTGCTGCTGATAGAATCCGGGGGAGAGGACAGAACCACAGGTAAAGTCACCTGGACTGTACATCCCACGCTAACTAGCTGTGTTACATTGCACACACACCCACCTTTAAAAACATGTCTGTTTTTTCTCTTCACTTCTCTCCTATAAAGTAGGGACAATAAGACTACCACTCAGGAGTTATAATGGTGGACATACAGGAAAAATGTGGGATAAGGTTTAGAAAGAAAGAAAATACTCAGTTTTGAAAAGTAAGTAGATATAAAATGTAATGGGTTATTATTGCCAGAAAAGTCCTAAAATTGTTTTATAGAGAATGGTCCCAGTATCCTCTGTTTGACCACGGATCCATGTGCCCTATAACCACATCGCTGCATGTGAAGTGGAAGCAAGAGTGTGTCTGACCCCTGCTGAGGAAAGAAAAGTGAATATGAGACACAGCAGGCAAAAGCCAACCTGGGTCTTTTTAAAAGAAAATTGAATGTGAGTCTTAGGTGTGATGTACATAATCCACGCTTTGGAATCGGGAAAGCATGCTTGTGCTTATTAGACCATATACTATCTTGCTTAAGTGGATGTGGTTTTCTCTTCACTTCCTAACTGAAACTGTTGGGTGTGCTGCTGTTTTGTACTAGAGAAGGCATATCTGAGTCCGAAGGAAATGCTAGCAATTTATGAGGAGATAAAGCGATCCTACACAGCTCACACACACAATAAACGAAATGAGAAGTGACAGACTTGCAATGTGTCTTTAATGTAATCACAACTGTATTCCAAGGAAGAAGGGGCCATCTCAGTTTGTGTGGATGCACGTGGCTGTCTCATTTGACATCATCATTGTGGGTTGTGTCCATCTTGTTGAAATGGGAATCTGTCCCATGGAAATCTAATACGTCCTAATGAAACTAGAAAACGTCAAAAAACATCAATTGTGACAGAAGGGACATGGCTGGGTCCACCCCCTCCCCCCACCATGTGGCTAAATGGCCAGAACTTCAGCGGTCAATACCTAAGAACCTACGTTCTGTCCTGGAGTGAAAGCAGTGCAGGCTCATCTCTTCCAGACGCTGATGACAGAGGGAGGATCACGGCACCAGCCACGCATGATGGGCCACGTGTGTGTGCGCACATGTGCACCGCTGCGGTGGGACGTGTGGGGGTCATTTTACATCTCCTGTATGTTTGATTTATAAACTGGGTTTGATCCTTGTTCCTATCCCTCAGCAAAGGAAATCTATTTGCATTTTAAAGGATATTTGCCTTCCTCTTATTTTTGATTCCCCTGGATTTTGCCGTGGCTTGTTATCTATTTCTTTTCACATCCAGACTGTCTTATAGTTACTTGTATCTTCATCCTGTTTTCCCTGGTAGACTGTGAACTCTGGTTATTAAGTCCAGTTGTAATCATCTTTACAATTCCTGCTCCTGCCTCAGCACAGGGCCTGACACACAGGCAGTGTGAGTCCCCTGCTCAGTGAATTGAATTCAAATTCTCTTCTTCCAGTAAACCAGGCCCCCGTTCCTGCACACGAATGAAATTAACCAATGTATCCCTTGTTTTCTTTCCCTATATCATCTCCAACCATAGCATGCTTATTAATTTTGAATAGTTTCTAGAAAAACACTCTCTTTTGCCAGATTTTCAACTCAGTTTACAAATAAGTTTTATATTTCCCAAGTTTGCCAAAACTTCAAACTCCTTACTGAATTAGATTTACAACTAAACATATAATATCTTTATCCAGATGTCCTTGGTATCGTTAGCTCCAGGACTGGGGGATCAGTGTCCTCTAGGAAAGTCGGAGGAGCTAACAGGAAGCTGAGCTCAGTTAGACTATGTGAGTCAGTGCTCGCGCGGCCTTGGGGAAAGTGACTTCCTGGGTCTCGGTTGCTCCTTGATTAAAATGGTTATAATAAAGCCCGTGCTAGCTGTGCATCTCACAGGGTTATAATGAAACTGATGAAGTTATTGGTGAAAAAATGCCTCATAACCTACAGAGCTGCATGTAAATAATAGGGATTATGAGAAATAAAGATGGGAAGGGCCAGAGGTGTTACTGTTGCTTGGAACTCGTACATCAAGGAGAAGGAGGCAGTCTCCACTGAACCTGGCCTGTGCTCACTCTCGGATATCCCTGAGCAGGAGAAGCAGCCCTGAGGTCTGTTTATATGAGCTGCCCCCGGCCCCTGGGAAGAGGACACAATTTATGATGAGAGGATTGAGCACACAGGACATTTCAAGGACAGAGGGTGGAGGTCGGTGGGATGGTGTGTGATTTCCCAGTCCTCTTTCTCTGACTTTACCACCCCCATCCACCCCGCCAACCTCAGGACTTTGCGGCAGAACCCTGGGAAGTAGTAAGCCTAACAAAAACAAGGAGTGGATAATGAAAGAAAGGAATATAATTTCACTGACATCTCTGTGAGACTGTGGTAAGGAACCCTGTTCTGATCCCATGTAACACAGAAGCATGACCCCAAGGCAGATGGGGGCCCTCACCCTTCTTCAGCCTGGGAGACAGAGGGAGCTGGAGGACAGCCAGGGCTTCAGAAGGCACAGCCTGGCTCGGGCACGCCAAGTGCTTGGTGCAGGCAGCCGATCCTCCTCCGCGGGGTGGCACCAGCATGGGTAGAGCCCAGGCAGAGCAGCGGCTCAGCTCCTGCAGCGGTTCTGGCCCACGCCGATGGAAACAGCAGCGTGCCAGCTACTCCGGGAGCAAGGATTGCTAACAGCCTTGGCCTGGACATCAGTGAACTGTTATCGAAGGCGGCAGGCAGGAACAGTGGTGCCCCTGAGAGTGTCACCAGGGTCCCATGAGCTTGGCATCATATGGCAGTCTCGGCAGAGTTGTTGGGGATTGGCTGGTGGGGCAATGACAAAATGCCCTCTTATGATGTGGTAGCAGGGAAGTCTCTGCAGAAGACATCACTGATCTGAGAGGATCAGTGGAGGAGGGCAGTAGCTGAGAAAATGTTCACAAACTATTGGGCAAACACCAGGGATGCAAATTATAGAAAATTGAGAGAGGGTACTTTATATGGTGCAAGTGGTGGCAAGAACTGGGTCTGGGAGAGCACAGGTGACACAAACCCAGAAAGAATGGAGTGTCCACATTGCTTCAAATGGGAATGGACCCTAAGTCACTGGCCAGTGTATCTCCAGCAGTATCCTGTGATTTCAAATGCAGTAGTTGTCCCTGTGTGCTGCACAGAATACTAGCAAGGAGGATGGAGCTCTAGATCCTTCCAGAAAAATTACCTTCAGTAGCTAAAGAGTGTGAGAGAATGCCTTCGTTATTCCTTGCATTTCCCACCACCTACAAAATCAGCCTTCCTGGGCTTAGGCAGGCTCATCCTCACTCCACAGAATGTACATTTCATAATGTTAAAACAAGATCAGTTATAGATAATTTATCCCCAGGAAGCTCAAGCCGGGAGAGTCAAGCAGGGCTTTGGTTACAGGGAACACCAGGCCTCTTTGTTTCTTTACCCTGGGACTTTTATTTCTGAGCCAAGCAGGTAGCACATCTTAATAGCAAGCAGCTGAGTTAACTAGATAAAAGGTTTCATAAACAGTTAATGAGATCTTGAAATCAGAGAAACCGGAGATGCACAGCCTTACCTTGCTTGACTGGATCTAAATGTACATCGCTGAAAGCAACACGGACTGAGATGGTGAGATACTCAGTAATGCCCCTGTGTGCTGTGGAGGTTTCCATTCATTCATTCATTCTGTAGATATCTATTGAATTTTCCTGCACAGTTTCCTGTTGGCTTAAGCCTGAGGATAAGAGATAAGGGATGTCAAAAGAATCCATCAACTAAAATGAATTTAAGGATCTAGATTACATTAAACTAATGAGGACCCAGGGCTAATAAAAGAATATTTTAACATAGTATTTGATAAGGATGAAGTAGATAACCTGAAACGAATAGATCCATCAAGAAGTAATGGTTCTAGGAGTTAGTCTAAAAATGTGAAAAAAATGAATTAAGAAGACTAAGTTGTCATACAGTGAAAGGACCCAGATTACAAATTATAGCAATTTTATAGTTAAGAGGAAAGGGCAGGCAAACAAGAGCAGAAAGCTCAAGGAAAGAGCAGTCAGCCTCCGTGGTGAAAAGGGAACATTCAGGAATGATCTAGAACATTCTCTATGGTGAAGGAGCGGACAGAAATGGGACTGAGAGTATGAGAGCCCAGGTCACAGGGTCAGGGCATGGACTTGCAAACCACTCTGGCCCCAAACCTACCATTCACCACCAAAAGATTTCAAATAAAGTACAAGTTCAAGAAAATTCCCCTTCTTGTCATGGCAGCTTTTAGTAAAAGGGAATATCAAAGTAAGTACTGAGGGGAGGAATGATTGATTCAGAACAAAGAAAAATTAAAGATCAAAAGCAAGGAGATAAAGGAAATCATACTGGTTTTGGACAAAGACTACACACATTCAAACCTATAAATAGATAAATAGGGAGCCGTTTTCTGAAAAAGTTAATGAAATGGAGCAACAACTGAGATATGGAAAACAGTGATTATGTGACGATGGGAATAAAGCCAGTCAAATGCTACCACATCAATTAAGGAAACAGCAGGCCTCCAGAGCAGAGACAAAAATAATACAGCTTCTGAAGACCCCGCGTTTACAAGACAACATTAAAGAACCAAGAGAAACATGTGCCTTTCACTACTAATCTGACTTTACATGAAATATTACAAAAAAAGGAGACTTTATAAAGCAAGAAAATGATTCAAATTGCAAAGCAAAATTTTCAAAGCCATGTAGACTTCTGCAGAGCAAGTTACACTGTGAGCTCCTGTGTGTTCCTTAGGCCAACTGCCCCCGTTTTTATAGCTCCCCATGCTACGGGTGATGGCACCAGCCCTGCAGATGTTAGTACCCGTCAGTGGGGGCAGAAGGGCCCATTGCCTTAGCATTCACTCAGCAACCTGGGATGGCTCTCAGCTTCCCTTTGGGTCAGAGCAAGTGTTCTTAGCAGTGCCTTTTCTGGCTCCCCCACCTGCTTTCTGACACTAAAGAGTAATCTGTCCATGGGCTCCCTCTCCAGACATACCTGCTAAGCACACAACTGGATGAACAGCTGGATTGAGGATTCAGTGTCCCCTACGACCTCTCTCTTCCAAGTTACCAAACCAAGGAAGAACCTGATGTTCTTTCTGATATCATTAACCAGCTGTACTTGAGTGGGTGTGACTGATCTCAAATGTACCCTTCCTTCCTCCTTTCTCTCATGTTTGTTTTGACCTCCATTTACTTCCTCTGCCTCGCCAGTGCCTAGCAGAGTGCATTCCTTGCTCCTCTGCCACAATTTCCCACTTCCCCTGTGTATTTGTTTTCTATTGTTGCCACAACAAATTTCCACAAACTTGGTGGCTTAAAACAATGCAAATTTATTAACTAATAGTTCCGCAGGTGAGAAGTCTAACATGGGACTCACAGGGCTTAAACCGAAGTGTCAATACGGCTGCATTCCTTTCTCGAGGCTCTAAGAGAGAATCCACTTCCTCGCTTGTTTAGGTATTGGCAGAATTTAGCCCCATGCAGCTGCGGGGTATCGCTGGCTGCAAAGGTGTCTGCCCATCACTCCTTGCTCTCTCCAGTTCTTGCACATAACCCCCTACAGTTCTAAACCAGCACCAGGGCACCGGATCTTTCTCACCCTGTCATGTCTCTGACTCATGTGATTGTACTGGACCCACCCAGATAATCCAGGAGCATCTCCCCATCTCAAGGTCCATAACTGTAATCACATCAGTGAAGTCCCCTTGGCCAGGTCAGGTGACAGAGTCACAGGCTCCCGGAATCAGGGCAGGGGCACATCCAGGACAGCGTGACTCTGCCCATTACACCATGGGGACCCACTTTCAGCTCTTGTAGATATTGACTTGGTATTTCCCCCAGTATCCCTACATAGCATTCTTAGATTATTGCTTCATTTTTCTCAGTTTTTGTATTTATCCATTGATTTCTAATTATAGAAGATGAGTATTCAGCCACCTTTCACACTCAAACTCCCCTAAAATATGCTCATTCATTGTCTCTTCATCCTCCCCATATGATTGAATTAAAATTAAAGAAATTTGTTTTAAAATTAAAAAATAAAATTAGATTAGATAAAATAGAGTTTTCCATTACTAGAATTACAGAAACATTATTCATAGCTGAAACACATTATACTATCATCATATTGTTTTCTGGCAAACTTTGAGTTAATAAATGTCTTTTTTCTTTGATGAATTTCCTAAGGATTTATCTCTCAGTTGTCCCACACTCTTTTCCAGTTGTGTAAGTTTGTTCTCAGTCCTTTTAAACACATGAGGCATTTCAGTTTCATCTTTTTGACAAAATCTCTCTGAAGACACCCTGAACTGTTGTGGTATGGATATGTTGATTTCTAAGGATGCCCGGTTACATCATGGGACTCTCTCTGTAACTACCACCCCAAAGATTCCTTTCACCTCTGAATTTATGGGTTCCCTCCTTGTGTTCACCCTCCTTTCAGTTGAGCATGTTCTTCAGGAGTTTCTTGATAAAGAGGATGTAGGGCAGGTAGTATGTTTTTATACCTACATAAATTTGCATGCATGGAAATGTCTTTTTCCTACCCTCACACTTAACTGACAGTTTAGTTGAGTTTATATTTTAGGTTGGATATTATTTTTTCCTTATAAATTTGGTTTCAACATTCAGTTGGCTATCATGAGTTTCACCAATCCCCCTTTTATGTTAATCTCTTTATCCCTGCTGACATTAGTGCTAAGTTTCCTCTAATCCAGAGACCTGTATTACTCTCTTCAGAGAAAAATCTGTCACTTCACCTGTGGGGAAGAGGCCACACAGAGTGGGAAGAGGAACTGAGAGTCTAACTGCTTCATAAAAAGGGCATTCTGTGAATCTTCCTTTCTAAACCCTGCTATACTGGCCTTCCAAAATAGACACACATTTCCAGGTTTTCTGGTTGTGATGGTTCGGTTCATGTGTCAACTTGGCCAGGAAATGGCCAGTCTGTCCAGTTCTGGAGCTTTGGAGGATTCTGTGATGCAAGCGAGGATGGTCCTTAGCTTCCCCCATTGCTGACTTAGGACTCGGCATTCTCAGGACTGCTTTAGCTTCCCCCATTGCTGACTTAGGACTCGGCATTCTCAGGACTGCTCTCTCAGTTAACGCGCACTGCTTTCCAGCTTCCAACATTTTGTTACTGTTGCTCCACTTAGGTCCCCTTTGCCATCACGTTTCTGTCCTTTTGCAATTGCTTTACTATTGTTTTCTCTCTTTATTCCTTTTTGGTGATGGCTGAATCCATTTTGTGTGGTCAACCCGCCATGTTTAACAGGAAGTCCTCATTGACGTCCTTTAGAGTTCCACCATCTTTATTTTGTTGTTGCTGCTGCTGATACAAACATCAAGATTTCTAAAGGTGTCATCCCACTTATGGTCTATTTTTAAATTATTAACTCCCTACAGGACATTTCTACCTAGATATTCTGTCAGACTGAAGCTGAATCTCAAATGGCAACCAACAAATATTCCTCCCAAATCTGTGTTTCTTTCTGGTCTATCCCTTGTAGCCATGGATGTCTCCATCTTTCTGATTCCCAAACTATGGTTTTATTATGTTTCCAATTTGCCCCTCAGATCAAATCTATTATGAGGCATATTGGTTTTACCTTCTATGCTCTCTTGGTCTCTAACCATTTCTTTAGGCTTTAGGTTCTCATTACTTTGCAGGATTATTGAAATAAAGAAAAAAAAACAAACTAACAAATACTGATCCCCACCCATTCTTCCCCTTAACCCCCCCCATTTTCCCATTTTACTGCCATTATAAGACCTCATAGTTTACACACATATATATGTATGTTCTTCTTTGTAGCAAGTCTAGAATGCACTGTTAGTGCCTGGATATAGAAGGCATTCAATAAATGTTTAAATGTTTGTGAAGGAAGGAGCTGAATGACATTCAAGGATCTCTGTCAAGCTTTTCACGTTACCTAAGAATATTTTTCTCTGTCTAGCATGGATCCTCCATGCCTGTCATGACATTTTTTCCTGTTTTCAATGTAACCCCTCATCCAATTTCTATCCCAGTGTTTAAATTTGCACCTCCTTTAGTCTTTCCCCCTCTCCACCTAACTCCCCATGTCCTCAAGGATCTCCTTTAAACTGTGCCTCCTTCTGGAAACCAGCCCTGAGTGGCCAAGGTTGCTTAACCCCATCTCTCTGTGAACACCAACAGGACTTGGGGCTGGCTCTGTGCTGTTTGCTGTTTGCCTGTGTGTGCATTTTCTCCCTCAAGCTCTTTGAGGGCAGGGACTGTATCATACACTTTTCTCTAACCACCAATGTGCTGGGCTTGTGATATGGCACACATGAACTACTATGCTTGAAACTTTTCTACAAAATTTTCCTTAAGAAGAGTGCTTAAGATACTCTAAGATACCCTGTTAGACTGTTTACTATTTCCTTGAAGTCTCATATGTAATCTCAATTTTTTTGAATTTTGCATTCTAAATCATAACATACCTGTGTCAAAGACTAACAACCCCAAATTTGTCTACTGCTTAATATTGTACAGCCTTGGGCCAGTTACCCAGCTTCTCTGTACATCAGTTTGTTTTTCTTCATTTATACTTAGTAAATGTTAGCTACTATTTGAATAAAGATCATTTAATTATTTTCCTCTGATATTTAAACAAAATTAGTGCTCCATAAGCATGTGCCATATTTATCCTGTGGTTTCAGGGTATCAGGATGGAGCCACCCAATAGAGTCTCAGACAGCAGGCTTGGGAGCCAGCTTGGTGGCTGCTGGGAAGCTCCCTATGGAGAGCTGGGGACCCAGCCTCAGCCCTGGCCCACATCAGGCTGGAACTTGGGCTCACCCTGCAGTGCTCTCGGCGTGTATGGTCACAGCACCACCCAGGCCTTCCCCACTCTTTGTGGGTTTAGATACTGTGTGCTTTTCAAGAGTTCATATACTAGAGCACTTACATACCTGATCTGTTTTTGGTTTAAGAATTTCCAGAGCACCTACAATAAAGAAGAAACACTGTAGTCCCGAGATCAAGCCTTGCTTCTTTGTCTTTAGTCATTAGACCCTTTTCAGTCTCTCTCCAAGTTATGTTGGAGTTTCACCCACCAGGATTTTCAGGCAACACTGAAACAGGACATTTTAGATACTATCTGGGTACCTGGGTTTTGCAGTGGAAAGTGAGGAAAGAGGAAACAGAGAGGCTAAGAAAGGGATTAAGAAGTGCTATGATTTAACCCAGAGAGCTGTAATTTACCTCTAGTGTGTCATTTGGCAGATTTGCTTCTCAATTCATGTCTGCTCTAAATATAAGCTCTCCAGGTTCCCAAAATATGTCTCTCTTCTCACCCCTTCAAAAATCTCATTCTCTGACAGATCTCAGACTGTTTTGAATTGGTAAGTGTCCATTTAATTC
>PVKY010007019.1:0-15358 GCA_004027775.1 Bradypus variegatus | reverse complement strand
CCTCTTTGCACACCTCCGCCCCCACCCCACCCTGATTCCACTCTAGGCCCTGGGTCTCCCCTCCCTCTGGGCTCCCGGTTCTGCCCAGTCCATCCTGTCCCAGTCCAGGGCTTCTCTCCTGCCTCTGGGCCCCCCATTCTTTCCCAGGTCCCATCACTCCCTTTCTTTGGACCCTTTTTTATGTCCCCAGGTCTCCTCTGCCCCTCCAAAGTGCAGAGTTGCTTGCCTCTAGGACCCCTATTCTGCCTCAAGCCTGGGTCTCTTCTCCCTAAAGAACCCCCATTATGGGCCAAGGTTTGGGTCTCCCCAGCTTTCAGATGGCTTCATTCATCCCAGGTCCCAGGTCTGTGCCTCTGGTCCCTTCATTTGTCCCAAGTCTTTCCAGCCTTTGGATGCCACAGTTCTCCCCTGGTTCAAGGACCTGTCTCTGGGGCCCTAATTCCAACTGAAGTCCGAGAACCCTTGTGGGATCCCTCTTTCCCACTAGGACTGGAGGAGCCCTGTTTGCAGGGCTCCCTTTCCACCCCAGGTTCTGGGGCTGCTCTGCCTCCAGGCTGCCCACTTTGCCCAAACCCACTCACATGTGCTAGTGCAGAACCCACATGTGACCAAGGCAGTCACCCCAAATTTTCTTTCTCTGCCTTCTACTCTCTTTCCACCCTGAACCCCAAATGCTGGATGTGTGTTTCCTCTCAGAGTTTGTGCCTATTTCTGGTGAGCCTGGGAGGGCTGCACTGTTGCCCACCACCCGACCTTGTGAGCTCTGGGCTGTCATCCCCCCACAAAGTGCCCACCTTGGACTTCTTGGTCTTTCGGAAGCAGTTTTTCTCACAGCCCTATTTTATGTTAAAGCTCTGCCGAAGCTGGCTTCTCTGTAGCTCCCTGCTGAAATTGGAGACACCAAGGGACAGTTCTCCCCGGCCTGCCCTCCCCCACCGACCCATCAAGGCCCAGGCCTGGAGAAAGCCTGGGGACCCCTTGGTGCGAGGGAGAGATACCCCCCACCTTCTGGGCACCCCTGTCTGAGAGAAGAGGCAAGAGGCCTCAGACAGGGGCAGGTAACAGTCCCCTGAAACTGCAGCCTCCATGTTGGATGTAAAGGCTGGTTCACCCACCAAGTCTCCAGGTGTCCCCAAGACAGTGAAGAGATGCTGTCCCTGCCTTTCCTATCTGGTGAGGGAGACAAGACAGCACCAACACTCCCCTCAAGCTCACGACCCACTGTAGTGCTAGGAGTGAGGGCAAGAAGCAGCGGGACCCGGGGAGGCCGGGGAGGGGAGCTTCCCAGAGGAGAATGCATTTAAAGAGCCAAGGCAAGGCTCCAAGGCGGAAAAATGAGCGCATTCCCAGAGGAGAGAAAGGAGCCTATGCCGAGTCTGGAGTGACAAGTCACACAGTTAAGTCTGTTTGGAGTTGACACTGTGTTTGGGGAACGGAGAGGACTTTGGCAAGGTCACTCCGGGGCAGGGTGGAGGCTGGCTGGAGAGCCAGGGGTCGGCCAGGTGGGGCAGATTCAAGAGAAGCCTGTGTTCCAGGAGGCCTGCAGGGAAAAAATTACTGGGTTCGGGGGCCTGGGGAGGCTGTCTGGGTGGGACAGGCTGGGCAGAGTTGGAGGCTGTGAGGGGCTCCAGTAAGATGGTGGGGGCCCAGTGAGGGGAGCTGAGGGCTCCATGAGGGGGACAGAGGCCCAGGGGAGGTGGCAGTAAGGGGATTATTCCCTGAGAAGGGATTGGGGTTCAGCCAGGAGATGAGTATTGAGAGGGGCAGGAAGGGCAGGTTGTGGGCCCCGGGGCTCAGGGATGGGGGTAATGGGGGTTGGGGGGGTGGGGAGGAAAAAGCAGGAAGGAAATGAGAGTTTAAGGGAAGTGATTACAGCACAGTATGTGTGTGGAGGGGGGCTCATCAACTTATATTGGAAGCGATGGGGAGTCCCTGCGAAGAGAGGGCTCAGGGCAAGGGGGGGGCCTGAGAAGGGGTTGTGTTTTCCAGGATGGGAGGGAGGTTTGGTGAGGTTAGCAGATGGGAGCTCAAAGAGGTGAAGGGAGAGAGTGGGAGCTCAGAGAGGGGAAGGGTGCCAGCCAAGGGTTCTGCGGCTTGAGGGTGTGAGGGGAGAAGCCTCTCAGAGACTAGGCTGGGGGAGATCTGCCAGGGTCCGTCCTTTGGATGAGAAGGTGCTCTGTGCTCTTAGGCTCTGGGGCCTCTGGAGAAAGTTCAGCAGAGACCCTGCCCAAGAGAATGGTGCAGGGCTGGGGTCCTACTAAGCCACAGTCCCACACCTGATCCCAGAATCCATCAAGGCAACATGATTCCAAGATATTTGTGTTTTGCTTCCATTTATTAAACTCCGCCCTGAGGTGATTATTTCTCAAAACAATCCTCGAAGTAGAGAAAGATATTCACCTCATTTGCAGATGAGAAGACAAGTTCCTTCGGAGACATGGAGTAAGTAACTTGTCCAACTACATAAGAAGTGGCAGAAGTGGGTTGGCCCAGGGTCTGACTCCAAGCCCTTCCTTTATCAACAATTTAAAGGAAAAAAATTCTGCTTGTAAAATTCATCCAAAAATCAATTCACTATATTCAAAATTTTTAAATGACAGAAATAATAGCAAATAATTACTATGTACCAAGCACAACTCTGAACACTACATATGGTCTCCACAACAATCCTTATGAAATTTTATTGAAACTGTTATAATTCCCATTTTACAGAAACCCCAATGCAAAGACCACTCAGTAAGTAAAGTGGTTACACTAGTTTCCAATCCATCCTGGTTCCCCAGTCTGCTCTTCACTGTTTTGTTAAAAGTGGAAGCCCACTCTGTCACCCACGTCCCTGGTAATAACCCATGTGTCAACAGATCAGTGGTCCTCTCCACCTGGTTGTACCCGATGCCCAAGTCCTATGCCTGGAAGCTCTGATTTCATTGGTCTGGGCTGGGAGCTGGGCATTGGGATTTTTTTAAAGCACCCCACGTGGTTATAAAGTTATAAAGTTGAGAACCTTTCATCTAGCTGCAGTGCTGTCTCTTTGTACACAAACAGCCACATGTGTGCACACCTACCTTTAAAGTGTTGTCCAGAGAGTGTGTATGATGCCTTCTTATGTGTACACTATGGTATTTTCCCATTAGTGTTTTTCAGTCTGAGTGGTTGTGAATTACTATGGTAGTTTGGGATGTGATAGGGTTCTCCCAGTGACCACAAGCCTCCAGGCACTGACCCAAGCACTCGGGGATAGAACCGTGAACAAGACAGGCAAGGAGCCTGCCTCCAAGTGTATCGTCTGATGAAGGTGACAAATTTGGTTGTGTGCCTTCCTCTGAGTGGCAGGGCTTGGAGACTGTCCTTGGGGGTTTCCAAGGGGTGAATGGCTGGTTGGGAGAATTTAGCAAGCTGAGAGACTTGCCGGTGTGACTGTGTGTTTGAGAGATGGAGACCCAGAATGTCTTTCTGGGTTTGAACAAGTGTTGCTGACTGTGTGGTATGTGTATAAAGTTGTGCATGATCTGGGCCTGTGAAATGTGGACAACTGTGTGTGTGTGGGGGGGGTATATTGAGGGAGGGCTATGTACAAGGTAGATAGCAGCCCAGAACAGCACACAGACACCACACACACACACAACCTATTGTGGGGAGGAAGCTGGGTTCCAGCCCAAGGCCCTGGCTTCTAGGGCCAGGTGAACCTGCTCTGGGTATGTTGGGGAGGCACAGCTGGGGCTGGAAACTCTAGAGTGGGAGGGAAGAAGGATGGGGAACCACAACCGTGATCTACCCTGGAAGTTCCCAACTTGGGGCTCTCAGTTTCTTGATCCCTCTGAGTTTCCAGGCCTCTGCACCTCCCGGTCTCCCTATCTCCCTGTCTCCAAGTCCAGATCTTGGCATCACATGACGGGGTCACTACCTCTCCAGCCTCCTTGGCTCTTTCTGTATCTCCTCCCCTGTCTCCCTGTCTCTGCCTCCATGTTGGTGTCAGTCTCTGTGTCCTTCCCTGTCCTTGCCAGGTTGGGGGAAGGGACCCAGTGCTCAGGAAGCAGGTGTCAGCTCACTCAGGCAGCAAGGAGTGAAGCCGAGGAGGGCATGCAGCCAGCAGTCCCCAGACACACAGCCACACTGCAGGACATGTACTCGGGGCGCTCACAGGAACACACGGTGCCATCCACAGAGAGGCAGGCTTCCAAGGACACTCACGGGGACATACAGAGAGGTACACAGTTCAACAGAGAACCACACCCAGAAATGCACAAGGATGAAGATGACTTGCCAGACTTCAGGGTCATGGGGAAATATCAAGGAATCACATACAAACTCAGACATATGCTCAGAAAAAAGGCACAAGCACAAATACTCATCCAGATCTGGTCACAGACACACCCAGGGCATTCATCCAGAGCAAAACCCAGGGCCGTGGACACACACCCTCAGGAACAAACACAAGCACCTTTAGGCACACACACACACAAAGACAGCAGACACCATCCCATACTCGTACAGCTATCCAAAGGCCCAGCTACACTCAGTTACACTGAGGCAATCACATTCAGAGGCACCCACATTCAGGGATACGGAGGCACACGAGCACACGCTGGCACATACCCTCAAGGACAGACAGAAGCACAACAGGCATGCTGAGGGACACGCCCTGACACGGGGAGAACATCCTCAAGTACACACACCCCTCGCAGGGACACCTGGGGACACGCCTATGGGCGGTAGGGGAGGAGGGGCAGAGGCAGGGCGGCCCCGGTGCACCTGGCACCCACGGCGCGCCTCTGGGCGCCCCCGCGGCCCGAGTGAGCGTGCGCGCCCGCCCGCGCGCGCCGCCACCTGTGGGAGGAGAGGTGCGCACTGCGCCCGGGGCTGCCCGGCCGGCGCGGCGCGGGGGGAGCGGTTGCCATGGCGCGCGGAGCGCGGCCGCATACTAATGGCGCGGCCACGGGCGCTGCCCCCCACCGCTGCGCCCCTGCCGGCCCGGCACCCTCCTCCCACGCCTTCCTCCGGCTCCTCGAAGTCGCCTCGGCCCGCGGCCTCGCTCCGCGCGCTCCACTCAGAGCCTCTTTCGTGGGACCCGGGGAGCGGTCGGGAAGGGGGGCGAGGTGGCAGGACCCTTGCCAACCCCACACCCCGGAGGCGGCCCAAGCTGAGCAAAAGGCGGCACTGGGTCCGGGCGGGGGTGACGGCCCGGGCGCTGCAGGGGCTGCCTGGCCTGGGTGCGGGCACCAAGCGGGTACGGCAGCTGGGAGCGCAGGTGCTGCCTTGGAAATGGGGGTGGCTATCCTGGGAGGGCGCGGGAGGGGAGAAAGAAAAGGGGAACTTAACCCTTTGGTTATCAGAGGGCCCTGTAGCCTTGGCTTGTCTGAGGTGGGGAGGGGACTTCACCAGTTGTTAATACCACCGGCAACCCTCCAGTTCTGGCTTAAGCTAGCTGGAGGAGGGGTACAGTTACCATCACAGCTGGCTCCCCTCTCCCTCACGCCCTCACCCTCCTCACTCCAGTACTGCCCTAGTCTGACTAGTGAGGTGGGAGGGGTAGAGAAGAGCACTGAGCTCTGGGGGAAAGGGGAGTGGCACCTGAGGAGTTAACACCTCCCCACACCTTGAGCCCAGTCCCAGAGACCCCCCTTTCAGGGTGCCCTGACCCCAGTACTCTCGCAGCCCGCTGTGTTAATTGGCATGGAGGGGTGTGGTGGTACCCTGGGGTGGAGGAAGCCATTAGAGGGTTTGCAGGTAGAGGATGTGGGAGGGGGGCCTAATGGGGAGGGGGGGAGCCAGGCGGTTGCCTAGCAACCCCACAGCTGTCTGTTGACCTAGAAGAAGCTGCGCCTTCTTGACACAGCTGGTGTTTACATGTAACCGAGGCTCTGGCTTAGCACTTGCTTGGAGGAAAGCTGAGGCAGGGCCCTCGTGGCAGCCTGGTCTGGGCCCCCGGCTGTCGTGGGCTCCGTGCCTGCCTGCCCTCTTTGCTTCAGCTCCCACCTCAAGTCCAACAGAGAGAGAGTGGGAGGGCAGATCTTCAGGCTGGAGGCGTTGGGACTGGGGAAGTGGACACACACACAACACACACACACACACACACACACGCGCGCGCACACACAGTCCGAGGCTTTCAACAGAGTAACGTGGGAGGCTAAGAAAAGTGCTGGGGGTAGTGGGGATAGGAGTGCCCAGTCTGCACACAGATTCCAACCCACACAGAAACCACCAGCATATACAGGGACACATGGACACACACAGACTCACAAAATCAAACCGACAGGCGTGCGCATGCACACACCCATACACATGGCACAGAGATGCCCATAGGCATAATGACATCTGGGTGGACAGACACACAGAGAGAAATACAGTAATCCAGTGACCAAAACACCAACACAGAGACATCTTGATACAGAGGACAAACAAGCCCTGACCACCTGTCAGGTAAACACACAGACAATACACAGACACACAAAAGGAAAGCCCCACACGCTAATATCAGCAACAGGTAACTCCGGCATAAACACAGCTAGTGTTTACAGGCCTGTGTTGTGAGAGGCAGCGGCCGGACCCACATCCAGAGTCACCCACATGCACACACATGAACCCAGAGAAACCCACGACTCACCTAATTTTATCTGATTGCCTGCAATGTACAAGACAGGCCAGCTGTCGCTGATGCACAGAGACATACCCAAGAGTCAACGTCTGAAGAGGCACAGCTCCCTGAAGGACCATGGGCTCTGACATATCCCACCCACACCCACACAAGTGCCATAGTACAAACATGTGCTGACCCCAGGTGTGGGCAGAGCTGAGACTCCCCTGCCCACAAGCTCTGAGTAGTGGCAGTTCTGCCTTGGGATCAAAGGGTCCTAGTGGCCCCAGGACCAGGGCCAGATGAACCCTATGGCCTGGGCTACACCGCTGACCCTCAGCCCTAGGAAGGAGACAATGCCAGCTCTGTCCCTGGGGCCGCAGATGGAAGGGGAAAATACAGCCCAAGATATAGCCCATCCTCAGGAGTCCCCTTTGTGAAGGGGGAGAGACAGCTCTGTCCTCTGGAGTCCCTGGACTGACAGAGGAGGCACGGCCCTGCCCAGATGAGCCCCAGTCTGAGGGAGGCCATTTTTCAATTGGGCAGACAGACACACGTACACACAGTAGCATGGTGGCAGCTCCTGGTGGGTTCCTGAGGGCCTCCTGAAAGAGGTGAGCATGGCGCCTGGAACCCAAGAAAAGAGGAGTGTGTACTAAGGAGGGCCTCCTTTCCTTCCCCCATACCCCGCCCCCTCATCCAGCAGTTCCTCCTCCCCCCAGGGCCCAAGGGGCCAGCTGGGGCCCCACAGTCCCATCAGCCCAAGCAGTGAGCAGAAGGAGGAGAGCGGATATTTTTAGCTTCTCTGCCACTGACATTTCACAGCAGGCGACCTGGGGTGAAGCTGAGTGAGTGCTGAAGGCTGGGAGAAGCCGACAGCGCCTTCCCACCCCCATGCACATGCACGCACAACTGTGCACGCACACAGCCACATCCCCTGACACATGAGTGGCACGGCCTCAGGGACACAGTCACACACCTGGACACACATGGGCACCTGTGCACACCCTTGCTTCCCATGCCGCTTATGCCTGAAACCTCACACACCTGGACACATGAAAAATTCATCTATTCAGACCCACGCACCAATACTCACTATTCTTACATATAATATATTTTCCACCACCAGCCAAGCACAAACACATTCATTCATGATCCACTGAAGAAATATATACTCAGCACCTACTATGTGTTGGGCATTGTTCTAGTCACCAAGAAGATCAAGAGCAAAACAGACAAAAGTCCCAGCCCTCAAGGAGCTTACATTCTGGCAGGGGAAGTTAGACAATAAGCACAAAATAAATAAAGTGTGTGTTTCAAGAACCACACACATAACCCAATCCTCTGTACACACAACTACATGGGAGATGTCTCTATAACATTCACTGGCCCACAAATACACACAACTGAACACACAACCCATAGTCAAGACTCAGGCAACTCCACACGTGTATCTCACAACAATCACAGACTTAAGTGCACACATATGCAATTACACACTTCACATATAGATACTCATGCAGTACAAATACATAATACGCATACACATAAATCAGCCCCCTCCCCCACACACACCTTAGTACACCTCTACAAGTTACCTATCTAGACGTACAGAACACAGACTCCCCAAGAGCATGTAAGGTCAGGTTCACATGACCCCACCCTACACAGACGCACACAACCATCCCCCTCAGGGTAAAGTTTCTCTCCAC
Source organism: Bradypus variegatus (assembly GCA_004027775.1). NCBI lineage: Eukaryota > Metazoa > Chordata > Mammalia > Pilosa > Bradypodidae > Bradypus > Bradypus variegatus. The sequence continues at coordinate 7,072 of PVKY010007019.1, read as the reverse complement.
CCATCACAGACACTCACATACACAGATTCCCACAGTCTTTCCCGGTGAAGTGTCAGCCACATCCCCCAACCTGTTTGCCACAAGTTCACAGGTGTTCACACACAACCCCAGCACTCTCCCAAGTTCTCATCCACACCCAAGTCCCATGCCCCAAAGAGGCCACACACCCCAAGTCAACACATACCCAGGTTCACGCCCATGCTCCCTCCCCATCCCGTAGCCCCCTCCCTCCTTTTCTCATGAGGTGAGTGTGCTCACTGCACCCCACACATGCACCCAGAATCCTGCCCCAAGATTCCAACCTGCTGTCCCCAGGTTTTGGGGGCTGAGCCCAAGTCCTAGAGAAGCCTTGGGCCCCCTACCCCAAGGGGCAGGGCTCCCTCTGAGCTCAGAGTTAGAGGTGAAGGAGGGTCCTTGCTTCTTAGATCTGTGCCTGCTCCCTCCCTTTGCCCTCCTTCCCTCCTTCCACTCTCTATAAGTCCTTTCCCTCTAGTTCTCCATCTCCCTGTCATACCCCCACTCCCACCTCCCTAGCAGCCTTTGGCCCAGAACCAAGCTCTCCTCTTCTCTTCTTGGTTCTGCTGTCCTAGAGGACATTGGAGCCCTTGTGACAAGCAGACCAACAGGCCACTACTTGGGACCAACTTAAAAAAAAAAAAAACAAATAACAAAAAGCAAGAGGTCATTTTTATATCCTGAAGATCTGGGAGAGAGAAAGAGCTAAACGGGTCAAGGAAAGAACAGGACTGACTGACCCATGGGCCAGAGTACACAGCAGACACAACCTGGAGAAGGTGCCCTGGCTCCCAGTCCTGGCTCTGCTGTGTGACCCTGGGTCAGTTGCTGCCCCTCTCTGGGCCTCTTCAGCCTCTGTACAAAGAGGGAGTTGCTGCTGATGATTTCTGAGCAGTGGGATTTTGATGACGCCGCAGCAGTTGTGCCAGCAGGGAGAGGAGCCGGAAGCCTTGGGAGCATGGTTAGAGCAATCGAGGCCCTCTTTCTGAAAGCTTTCCCCTCCCTGAGCCTCCTCCCACTCCCAGGCCCAGGATGTAGTCTGGGTTGAAACACCAGGAACGGACAGTACTCCTTTCGGCCTAACAGAAATAAACATAAGTGCTCCCCCAGCCTCAGGCACCTCCTCTGCCCTCAGGTTCCCTGCTTGTGCATTTAAGGGCTCACGTTCGGGCTCCCTGCTGGTGAACCAGTCTACGTGTGCACTGTCTGTCTGTCTGTCTGTCTGCCAGCAGCTTTCAGGCGCCAGGAGGGGAGGCAGCAGTGGGGGAGGAGGGGCAGGGAAGAAGGCAGCGTTGACAAGTTCCAATGTCTGGCTTTCCCTCCTGGAAACCCCAAGCTTGGGCTGGCCCCCCCTTCCCTTCCTTTCTGTCTCGCTCAAGCACGTCCCCTCTAAGAGCCCCTCTCCACAGACACCCCCAGTGGAGCCAAGCCCAGATTTGCTGCCAAGAAGGCCGACATTTCTTAGACTTGCCACGTTAAAGGGGCCTGCACAGGCACGCACTCAAATCCCCCTCTGTGTCCTCCTCCTGTGCACAAGCAGGCGACCCGAAACACACAAAGACGCGGTTGCACACAGCGGCCACCTGTGCACACAGGAGGTAGCACATGGAGCGCATCTGACCCCTGGCTCACAGACGAGTCCAAACATAGCCGTGTGCACCCTCCCCCTTCCCACACTCAGCTTACTTACCACAGCCCTAGAAGCAGGCACAGTCTCCAGCACGCAGTGTTCACAGACACACACATAGTCACACGCGGGGCCTTGCTGTACAGAGGAGCAAGTGCAAACCCATAGCATAGTGTCTCCTTGCACAGCACAACCACCACCACCAGCACTGCTGCCCCCTGACCCCTGCCCTGTGAAAATGCAACATGGGAGCACAATGTTGTGCCTGATCCTTTGTACACGTGGTCAAGCATATGCAGACTCACCCTGTGTTCCCCTGCATCACCATAGACAACCACATTTGCAAAGTCCCCTGGGCACAGACACACAGCCTGCCGCTCCCCTGGACTTTTGGACTAGCTCTCATGGTTTCACAGTCTTTCCAGCCACACACAGCACTCCCTCATGCCCACGCCATCATTGTCCCTTGTGTGCACACAGACAACTCAAGCTCACAGTTAGGTCAGTATCCTCTGGTACACAATAACAAAATTCACAGGGGCCTGTGACACACACACACGTACACACACTGACTCTGTGCACACAGTTTCCTCATCACCGACAGTCTGCTCCATGTGCACGCACACACTGCTAATCACAGCACTGCTCTGCTTAGAACAAGCACATATTCAAACTCAGGTCACACACAGCTTTCCCTTGTGCTTACACAAACCCACAGTGCTCCCTGTGTGTACATGAGCCTGCACAAACTCACACATAGTGTCACCTGTGCACATTGAGGCAAATACAGATTCACAAAGCACCCCCAACATGCTCCCCCATGCACGCCCTGTAGTGTATGCACGCTCCCACAGACAGACCCAGTTATCCGAACCTCACACAAGGACACCTGGGTCCCCGGACCCCTGGCCCCAGCCTCCCGCCTCCCTCCCCTGGCAAGTGAGGGTGAGGAAGGACTAGGAAGGATGGGGGCTGGCTCAGCCCTTGTTCCCTCCCTCCACAGGCTGGCTCGCTCCCTTCTGTCTGGCAGAGTCAGCCAACCCAGTCCCGGCTCCGGCAGCCCTGGCTGCTCTGGGCAAACTGTTGGCGGGTTGGTCTCGGCTGATGCCACAGCAGCAGCAGCAGGGGCGAGAAGGCTGCAGGCGGCTGCCAACGTGGCAGACGGCGGGCAGGGCGGCAGGAAGGAAGCTGGGCCCATTCTGCGCCCACTCACTGGGGGAGACAAAACCAAGGGGGGCTGGATGAGCTAGCGAGGCAGCTGGGCACGGGGACCTCATGCCCAGCCTGGGCTCTGGGCCCATGTTGGCCCCAGACATGCTGGGTGACCTTGGGCAACTTGCTCCCCCTCTCTGGTCCTTTCTCCTCCTCCAGCAAGTGAACAGTCTGGTCTAGTCACTTCTTCCAGCCCCCAAACCTTATATTCAAGTCAGTGCAGGGAACTCACAGGAAGGATAACTGGGGCCTTGAGCTAGTACCTCTCAGAGTCTTAGCCTTTCATCTCAACAATAAAAACTCCTCGCATCTGTACAGTAGCCACCATTAATAAAATGCTTTCACTCTACAAAGGTAGCACCATTTTACAGCTAAGGAAACAAGGTTCAGAGAGGTTGAATGATGCACTTAGGCTTACCCTGCAAGTGAGTGGCAGAGCTGGGACAGGAGCTCGGGGTTTCTGATTTAGTCTCTAAAATCAGTGCTGCTTCCCTCATCTTCCAGTTATCCATGTCCCCACTGGTACCCTGACTGCCCCTCAGAATCCCTTCCACCCCCAGCCCTGGGCCCCACCAGAGCCACCTGGTTCCACCCTGGGGAGTCAGGGTTTAAAGGCCAGACAGGCCTCCCACCAGCATTCCAGTTGCCACTGGGAACACAGCTGTCAGCAGGGCAGAGAGAGCCAAAAGCCACCTCCCAAGCAGGCACACGTAATTGGTACATTGTCAGCTCAAAAATGGAGCTGCTGTGGGATCTTTGGCAAGCCACAGACCTCTCTGGGCCTCAGTTTCTTCAACTGGCTGTAGACTCAGTAGATGGGACCAGGTGCTTTCCAAGGGCCCTTTCAGCTTGGACAGTTGCCTAGGCAGTGACAAGGAAAAACACTGTGGGGGAGACAGCTGAACCGGGGTCACCAGACAGCTGTGGTGTGTCCTGGGTGATTGAGATCAGGGTATCTGACCCCTCCCTTACCTGTATGCTGGGGTCACATTTGGGTCCCCTCTGAGACCCTGCATAGGAGTGAGTTTGGGGAGTGTTGGCAGAATGGATGGATGAACAGACAGATGGACAAAGGTATGAAGGGGCTTAGCACCCCCAGAGGAGGAAAGAGAACAAAAGCCAGAGACTCTTCCCCTATCCACCTCTGTTCATTCAACAGACCTCTCCTGATGCCCACTCTGCCCAGCCCTGAGCTGTGCCCGAGGTATCCACCCCAGTCCTGCAATCTATGGGGAGGACAAATGTGGGACTGACAGCTCAGGAGGCAGTAAACACCATGGGGGACTGTGGAAAAGGCACCCTGCTGGTCTGTGGGGGTGAAGAGAGTCTTCCTGGAGGAGGTGTCCCAGCTACCGAGTTCAGTCTTCTGGGATGAATCAGAGTTAGCCTGGTGACGTGTGCATGCCCATTTGTGTGTTTGTGTGCAATTATTAACCCCATTTTACAGATGATGAAATCAGTACTGGGAGGCAGAGAGACAGAGCCAGGCCTTGCACCCAGGCCTGCCTGACTTCAAAGCCGATGCTTTTTGTGCTGAGCCACGCTGCCTCCCAGAGGAGCAAATTGCTAATGGTGGCATTTCAGATGTAGTGACAGTGAACTGGGGAAGAGGTTCCGGACAGATGGTTCCCAATCGGGCCCCTGCCTTGGGCTAGCAGAGCAGAGGGTTGTCAGGGCCAGTGAAGCGCCCCCTCCGTTCTGTCCACGCACTCTGTGTGGGAGGCAGACGGGTCCCCCCCTCAACTCTCCTCGCCTCCCCCTGCAGCCCTTTTGCCCTGCCTGGGCGACCTGCATGAGCTCAGCTTCCCAGCAGCCCTGTGGAGGAGTCAGCCCAGGCAGAGGCAGCCTCTGCCCTCTCACCGCTTGGCAGTGCCAAGGGAGGCGGGGCTGCGGAAGTGGGGGGGAACCTCCCGGTCTCCAGGCCTCCCTCCTGTCCCCCAGCTTGGGTGCCCCTGGGGTTTGCTGCAGAGGCCCAGGCTGGGACAGGGTGGGGTGGGGCTGGGGCACGCTGGTCAGGCCCGTCCCCATTGCCGCAGCCTTGTTGAGCTGCCATTAACAAGTGGCCGGAGGTTGCCGTGTCTCCATGGAGACCAGACAGTCAGTGCGGCTCCGGGGTGAGGGCCATGATTAGTGAGTGTCAGCTTTGCCAGCCCTGCTCTTCCCACCGCCCGCCCGCCACTGGGCTCGGAGACAACAGGCCTGGCGGGGGAGGGATGGACTGGGGAGGGGGCTCAGGCCGTTGCAGGCAGTGCGGGGCCCCCAGGCCCAGACCCGGGTGCTGTGCCTTTGTCTCCCTCAATCCCCCCACAAGATCCTGCCTTCCCTCCCCAATCCATCTTCCATGCGGCCACCAGAGTGAGCTTCCTAAAACAGAAGCTGAATCCTGACACTGCCTTCCTTAATAACTTTCCATGGTTCCCTATCCCCGCGAGGCTGAGTCAAATTCCTTGGCATGACATTCAAGGCCTTCACTCATTCATTCACTCACTCATTCATACCTACTATGTGCCAGTGACCCTGCCAGGGATGGTCAATAAAACAAATAAGATCCCTGTCTCCATGGAACCTCCTATCTAGTGAGGAATACACATTGCAAACAAACCTGGGATCAACAGGGGCATGACTACAATCACAGAGAGGGCTGGGAAGGAATGAAGAGGGTGTATTGGTAGAGAATAATTTGGCAGGGGTAGGGGCAACTTACCTAGAGTGGTCGAATGGCTTTTCTGAGGAAGCCACATTTTGCCAGAGCCACTGACACTGATGAGGACCCACCAGTCGTCAGATGGAGGGGAAGAGAATTTCAGGTGGAAGGGCGGCCCTGGCAGGGCCCCAGTCTCCTGCCATGGGAAGGCTCTGCCCTCCCCCTACCCAGCCCATCCACCTCTCCTCCATACCCACCCCTGGGTTTTCTCTTGGTTAAAAGCACTGGGGCTTATCCAAGTGAGAAACCTCTGAGTCATCTCTCTGTGCTCAGCTTTCTTCCATCCCGAGTCCCATCAGTTCTATCACCATCTCTTCTCTGTCCTCACAGCCACCTTGGACCCCATCCTTTGCCCCCAGACTCTGGCAATAGCCCCCATATGGACTTATCCACTCATTCCCTGGATCATTCACTCATCTGATCCTGGACTGAGTTTACCCTATGTGCCGGGCACTCTGTGGGGCCTTGTGGAGATGGCGGTGAGCAGGACCACATTGTCCCTGCCCTGGGCCAGAGTCGGGAGCAGGGAGACCTCACCTGACCTGGAGGGCTTAGGAGGGCTCCCAGGAGGAAGTGCTGGTTAAACCAAGACCTGGAGGAGGACAAGGAGTTGGGCAGGCAAAGAGAGGGGGAAGGTGTTCTAAGCAGAGGAGGGCGCGTGTGGGAAGGCTGGAAGTAAGAGGGGTCACAGCCTCATGCAGGGTCCAGCAGAGGCCACTGGGGTCTGTTAACCCACTGGGGAGCACAATCAATCTGCAGCTCAACATCCGGTCTCCCCCCTCCTGTTCATTATGGCCAGAACTGTCTTTCTAAAATAGGCATAATTTGTCCTTCCCAGCTCTTAAAACCCTGTGCTGTCTCCCCAGTCCTTTCAAGTCCAAACTCGGCAGCAAGGCACTCAAGGCCCTCGAAATCGCCTTTCCAGTCTCATTTCCTATCATCCTCCCAGCCGACTGAGCACTCAGCCGCACTCAGGCAGGGCACGTCCTTCGACATCTCTGGGCCTTTGTCCATGTCCTGCCTTCCTCCTGGAACCCTCCCCCAAGCCCCCAGGTGAGCTCTTCATCCTTCAGGGCCCAACACAAATGTCCCCTCCTCCAGGAAGCCTCTCCTGACCCCTGTTCCCCAGCAAGAATAGGTTTGTCCTGTGCTCCCATTTTGCTCAAATTTTGGATTCCTAAGTCTCATCAAATGCTTCTTTCTGTATGTGCTGGACTTTATAAAAGCATTTCATATTCATAATCTTATTTAATCCTCCTGACTATCTTATAAGAAAGTTTCTAATCAACATCCCCATTTTATTCATGTGAAACTGAGGCCCAGGAATGATAAGTGACGTGCCCAGTTCCCAAAGGAAAGAAATTATAGAGTCAGGATTTGAACCCAGGCAGTCTGTTGTCAGAGCCTGTATGCTTCATCCCGATTCTACACTGGCTCCTAGTAAGGTTTTCCAGCCATGTATCTGCCTCCCCCACCAGACTAGCCATACTTGGAAGGCAGGTTCCAAGTTCAAC